>OX328283.1:220000-297500 GCA_946814005.1 Chamaenerion angustifolium
TCGTAAGCCTGCTTTTTCACTGCTTGCTCGTAATGACGTTTAGCAGCACTGTTCTTCTCACAGCTGGCGTTTAGCTGCACAGTTCTTGCTAGCTTCGTCTAGGCTTGTAGCACCTTCCCTCAGTCGATGTACCAGCACGAGAAACTTCCGTAAGATCTGTTTTTCCATTGCCGTAGGACAGACTCAAGTTGTTTTACGATTGCTTCTCTTTGTTCGTTGTTCTTGCTAGCTTCGGTCAATAGTTTGCTCCTAGGCTTGTAAGGAACTAGCGTAAAGCATGAGTTATGACTCTTTCCCTCCTTTCCGTTGCTATCCCTTTGCTGGGGATACTACTTTCCGAGAGTTAGTTAGTTACCTATATGCGTTGGCAGTCTTCGTCTATCCTAGGCTTGTTGGATTCGCCATACGTTCATCTCTGCTTTACGTTAGCTGCGTGCTTTATCTTCTTTACTGTTCAAGACTATAACGCTTCTTCTATCAGTTAGCTTGTTGTATTCGCCATACGTTAGCTGCGTGCTTTATCTTCTCTACGTTACATCTGCTTTTGCAAGACCTGTCACATCTGCTTTGACTTCACCTACGGTATGAGTCATGTAGGTTCTTACCTTTTCTGTAACTCGTAATAGCCTATATATGCTTGTTGTATTCGCCTTAGGTTTGCTTCCAAGTTCTTTTACGTTCACTTCCTAACTTCGCTTGCTTGATGCACCACACCAACGCTTTCTGTTGAGGTAAGGTGGAAACCACTTTTTGCTAGCTTAATGAGTCAAGTAGCTTCTTACCTTTTCTGTTAGTCGTTCTACTTCTGTAAGTTCTTCTACCTATCCTAGGCTTGTTGTATTCGGCTTACGTTAGCTGTGTCCTTCTCTACGTACAAGTACGATTTACAGCCTGTTTTCGCTAGCTTCTGGAAATCAGTGACGAGCGTAAGCATACAACATCGGTTCAGGCTTTCACATACCAACTCCAGTCGTGGTACCTGCATGAGAATCTATCGTAACTGATGCTATCCATAACCGTAGGACAAGCGATAGTTCTTTTACGTTCACTTCTCAGCGAAGAAAGAGCTAAGAACTCATTTCACTGCTACAGGATGGCCTTTAGCTGCACTGTTCTACCTAGACTAGGCTTGTAGCTCCCTTCAGTCGAGGTCTCGATTAACAGACCTCTCCCTGCATGAGAAAGATACGTAAGATCTGCTTTCAATAACCCCTTTTATTGATAGGGCAACATAGCGGATAGGCTAAAGTTCTTTTACGTTTGCTTCTCTGTAGCGAAAGCAAGTCGTACTATAACGCTTCGTTCATAGGCTCATGCGGACTTGGAAGAGTAGCTAGTTAAGGTTACTAACTCTCTCGCAAGTTCAATCCGAGAAGGGTAGTCACCAGTAGTGATTCGCAGTATAGGATCACCCCAGAACGGACGTGGACCAATAGATTGTAGATGGTCAAGAGTGAGACTCTCGCTAGGGCCCTACACTCGCTTTTAGCGTATGGTAAAGAGATGAGTATGTAAAACTGTCTTCATTAAGGGAAAGTCTAAGACACAGACCTCGATCAATTGTTTGATTTGCGATTCTTCTTTGACTTGTGATAAATGATTGACGCCATCCGGGTTGACTGCTAACCCTATCTTATTCCGAGCATGACCTTGCAAGGCAATGCTAGAATACTAGTTCCCTTTCGCCGTCGACGAAGCTACTCGCTCTTCCTTTGCCCGCTTCCGGAGGACGACCCATAAGCCCTACTTTAAACAGATCACCAAGCCATCTATAACATACTTTGAAAAGGCGCCTTCGACTGGCTGGACGTGGCTGGATGCATCGATAAGGGTAGCGTAGATTCTGGACTATGCTAATGCCTTATACGAGGGTTGGCGTGCAGATGCTCTTTATCTATTCATCAAGTACAGAACTTTTCTTGTCCAATTTTTTCGATTTGACTCGCAATCAATAGTCGCTTCTCTTTCACGATCCGATCTTTTTGATAGCAATGTCGTAAGTGATGGACCTAGATTGACTGCTTTCTTCTGCCCATTATGATGAGCTTTTTTACGAGTCTTCTCCCGCTTCGGATGATCTTGCATCCGATCTTGCATCTGAGTCAGTCTTAACTTCTGGGCTATCTGCCCTGTCCGCCTTGTCTTCTGCTGATGAGCAGCTTTCTTATTTCGAGTCAGCGTCTGCCAAGTTTGGACTTGGAGGGGCATTCTTCAGAGGTTTCCCTCGCTTCAGACTAGTCTTCCCCTGCTTCTGCTGGGTCTGGGTCCACCGATGCTTATGGTGATCTTTCTTCCCTTCCTGCTGCCGAACTCTCAGATGACCCCGCTGCCGAGCTTTTAGACGGGATTTCTCCCAAGTCTTCCCTGTCTTCGGATGGGGCGCTTGCCTCAGCCCTTTCTTTAATGGGCGAACCCCTTAGGTTAAGGTTAATTAACCTCAATGCTCAACACTTTCCGGCTTTCACCTGATTTTGGCCATGATAAATGAACATTGGATTGATCATTACTTTCCACTTTGCTGATTTTCTTATGCATTTTGCTTATCTCGTACATCTTTTTACGTAACCTTCATATCAAATGAGGGAGAACTGAGATATTGCTTAGCGCGAAAGTAATCTCAACCTATGCTCGGGTATACCCTGTGAACTTAGGCCTTGCCTTACGTCTTACGAATCGAAAGTCGAGCACTAAAGAACTAAAAACAAGCACTTTTGAACGGAGAAATCCAGGGGGAAACTCTCCTTTTTAATGAGAAAAGCCCTTTCTTTCGCCAACTGCTTCGGACCTCTGTTTGATGCCTCGGAACTCTATTTCCTAGGATAGGCGGGCACCCGGGGATAAATCGAGTCAAAACAAAAGACCAGTTAATGCAATAAAATCTCAACTTTCGGGGGCTTCTTCTCTAAAGAGATAGCTGTCAAATGTCATCGCTTCCCTTTCCTCATCCGCACTTCCAGTTCACCTCGCGTTCCTTATCTTCTCTGCGTAACTGCTGTTCTCCCTACGTGCAACCTCCACTCCTTCGCCTTAGGGCGAGTTGCTTAATGCGCCCGGAGTTGTTCTAGTAACTTGCACAAAAGAATTGCGCGGCAGAAATAGCATGAGAGAATGGGTGAACGTTTTCCGAATCTCGATCGGAAAGATCATAGTAACAGCTGGGGAGAGAAACTCGACCACAAGTTCACTCTTTTCCTGTTTGCATGTTGATCTACCCGTCCTCGAGTGGTCTCTTCAGCCCTCACTTAGGATACCTTTTATGACGGGTCCAATGCCCTATATTCTGCCTATGCCCTATCTGAGACAGCTCTCTATGGGCTTTATTCTCAGTTGGACATTTTAGTCTACCAAGTCTTCCTCGTCCCAGTCTTCAGCCCGTGCAGATGAAGCTCTCTTCTTAGGAGTCGGCCATTGCTTCTGATGGGATTGCTCTCGCCCGTTGGGAATGGCGAAAAGTGAAACCCTCGGTTAAGAGTGTTTACGAATAGCTTCCTTCTTCTTGATGACTTGCCTTGGGGCTTTAGCTCAAGTAAGTCGACTTTTGCTTGCATGCTCTGAAGTTTCCTCTGACGAATGGGAGTAAGCCCTCTTTCGAGTAGTCCTCTTCTGGGCAGTCTGGACTGTCTGGTGCTGTACTAACTTCTTGGCCACCATCCAATCCTCTGGGATCTCTTCGGATGCCTCCGATACCCTTTGTTCCGAAGCTGAACTTGATAAAAGATAGCGCGATTCTTGCTTAACAGCAGGATTGGAATGTGCGCAGAGAGTGGAGTATGCCTAGAGGTATTACCCTTCTTAACCAACATCGATTGCTCCTTCGCTTGCTTACTCGAGCTTCTCCAACCAGTCGACTAGCCTATATCTGGCCTCTCCCTACTTCATTCCTGATTCCTCTAACCTAGGCCTTCCTTCTTGGAGCTTCAGTCAGCTAACCAGATGTGCGACTAAAGGATTAGCTGTTCCGGACAGAACAGGGCAGAGAATTGGTTGAAGCTGTCCCTGGTGACCCTTCTTGCTCCTTTCTTCCTTTCTTCGCGTGAGTTCTCCCATAAATTCGAAAAAAGGGGAGCGAGTTTGCGAGTTCGTTCCGGTAAGAGATGTGAAAGCCGGATCCAGCCTTGTGCTTGTGTGGAACGCGCATTTGAGTTACTTGTAAATAAATAACTGGATAAAAGGAGCCTTCTAGCTGGCCCCGTCCGCCCGGCGCTGTTAGACGAGTGTAATCCTTGCTTGTTGCAGCCTTAAATGTGGTTTCCGAGAGAGGATTGTGTAGTCCGCTGCTGCTTTAGCTTTTAGCGATGCTTTGGCGAGCAGCTTTCATTCAAAAGGAGGTGCAGCAGGCCCTGAACGTTTGACTTTTTATGTTACTAGATTTGTCCATAAACGGTGATTTCAGTTTATGGTTACTGACCTGTCAGGACGAAGTTTTAGCGTAATAGTGACGCGAGTGCTAGTTTCTACAAATGTGAGTGTGGTATTTCTGCGTTTGCATAGTGTTTTGCTAGTGTAGTAGACATGAAACCGTTTACCTTAATCACCACGTGTAAGGGAGGTACCAACTGGCTTGTTCATCACGTTGCAACGTCTGATCATGTCGAAGGGTGGTGACAAGTCTGCCTGCCATAGAACCCCATCACGCCAAGATGCAATGAAAGTTTGCTAGGCTGTTGGCGTCATCGAAATTTGAGGTCGAGAGTCACGAGCTGTCTGGATCAGAGTTTGACTCCTATCTCCTCCCTTGGCTCCGCGGTTGGAATATGATTTTGGAAAGTTGCAATCCAACTCTTGTCATCGGGAGGTACTGATGTCGGGTGGTTCTGACGCGTCCCTTTCCGTGTCGAAACCCGTTGTCGACTGGAATCTAGGCCTCATGTTTGATGCTTTCGTCCGGGTGGACGCGCGCTACTGCTACTTGACGGGAGGTCAAGTTGGACTTGTGCGTAATATGGTCGGAATCTATCCGTGTCATATCTGCAAGGGACCAAGCAGAATAGTCAATGTCGCAAAAAATAGAAAAAGGAATGACTTTACCTCGTAGGCCTGGAGCTTGTTCCCCTAAGAAGGCATTGGGGACGACAGGCTTAGAATCCGACCTTGCTTAGCCTTTACCTTGTCAGTATGAATTGGATATAAAGCCTTAGGCTAGGCGAGGCCAAGTAGACAGACTGATGGCATCAGTAGCGCTAGTAGCAGTGGAAGAGTCATAAGGTTGCTTTTCTAGCTTCCACTGAATCGTCAGGCTTACGTGCTAACAGCTATTCATCGTAAGAGTCAACTACACATGCTTTTCACCCACGTACGACCAGCTCGACAAGAGTTTCCTCGTAACAAGAAAAAGAAGAGGATCACGGCTCCTTTTTTGAAAGGAATCTATAGAGTTGAATCGAATCCCCTAGCATGAGTCCGGATTGATTTTCATATCCCTCTTTTAGACCAGAAGATTCGGAATGACTGGTCAAAGCATCAACGCATACGGCATCTCCGGGCGCCCGCCTTTTGATTGCTTACTTCGTCGCTAGCAAGGTATTCCCGATTGTCATCAGACAGAAGAGAAGAGGGGTTGGACCAGCGTTGAGCTAGATTCTATATTCCAGATGCGACTGCTGTTACAGGACACAAGACCGGGAAAGGGAAAATAGAGATTGAAAGGAAAGAGGTATTCGTGTCGTGGACAGCTTAACCGAAGAGAGCAGATGAGCCTTTTCCACCCTTTGCAGAAGCAGGAAATCGTCCGCCCTGCACCCACCCTCCGACTATATGCTTCAACAGGTTGCTGTTGCGTCTATTGCAATGCTTTGGGTCGCTTTCTTATCTAGAGCTGAACTAGCCTGAAGGAAGGGTGTTGATCCCAGTACCGAACTCTAAGCGAGTGGCTCATCGTGAGACCTTAGCCCGATGCCTTTTAACCGAAGCGAAGTTAGTCACAGGTCAACCCTTCAGAGTTCTTCTTACTCCCCGATTCTGTACCCTTGGCTAACTTGTTTTCCTGCGTTGCTCCCCTCTCATCTGAGCTTTCCGATGTCCTCTCTTTGGGGTCTGTATCTGACCTCGCTGCGGGGCTTTCTGGGTCAGCCACTGCTTATGTCGGGCTCTATTCTGAGTCCGCCGCCCAATCCTCTAGACTTTCTGAGGCTCTATCTACTGCGTCTGCCTTTTTGTCTTCCGCGGGTCCTTCGTTTGGAACTGCCCTTTTCCTTTCCACTTTGGAATTCCTCGTTGCTTTCCCCTTTGACCTGTGCCAAACTCTACTTTTGCTGTTGGTTCGCCCTGTGGGTTCAGGTGGAATGATTCATTCAACCTCGGTATCGGCAACCAACACGCCCTTCTCTGTCGAATGAATCTTCAAACCACGAAAGCCACGACTCCGATCACGGTTGCCAGTTGACTTTATCTCAGGTGACAGGGACAGGAGAACACTTCACAAAATGCGCTTTGACAGCGAGCGAGATCTTTTAAATTCAATCAGAACAGCACTGGGTGAGTAAGAAAGTTTATTCTTCTCTGAGTCGCGTGGATCACTCCATGAATTGATGATTTCACTTCCACTCGTTGATTTCGAGAAAACCTAACTTTTCCCTACCGATTAGAAAAGAGCTTTTTGCCCTAATGTTTCCGCTTGAGCCATCTAGCAGATAGATTAGATGGAGCGATCTCAGTTCATTTGCTTCTATTACGATTACTAGTTGATCGGATCGACTGATGGTGACATCTTCAACAGATTTATTGATCGACTTGTGTGAGACTAGCTAATCAAGTAAATCAACCGAAGAACGGGACTATAGATAAAGAAAGGTTGCTGTCGGAAACCAACTAAAGATTTCACCGTCCAGCATACAGAAATGGGGAACTCTAATCAACTGGAATTCCCAGGCAGCTTCGCCTTCTACGTTTGGGGAAACCACTAGAGGTGCAGCATTTATACTAGCACCCGCGTGCGCCATCTTCTTGTTGTTGTTGTTCCTATTTCAAAGTGGAATGAGAAGAATCCAATGAGAAGAGAGCGACAGGGAGAAGTCCCAGTTGATTGATCCCTTGGGTCAGCCCGACCGTCTTGTGTGAAGAGTCCTTGCAGTGGAAGTGCTGCTTCTCATTTGGTACCTTGCCTTGAACAAGCCAATCAACCTCAATCCTAGGGAGTGAACCGGGCGCAGGAAATGATTTCAGGTGAAGCTCACCCGTCTTGTTCTCATCTTAAGGGAAGGCCCTATTACGTAAGGGCATTGGGGAGGTTGATTTGTTCAACTGATTTCCCTTCATAAACTGACTTGATTGATGCAACTTGGATATGAGACCACAAAATGGAATGTTTTTCTTTCTATTTCATCCTTTGATAGAGTCACGCACCTATTTGAGTGAAATCGTTTGGGTGAAGCTTGTGAACTGAACACCTATTAAAATTCAGCTTGTCGAGACAGAGAATTGAATGAAGCTTGGAATGAATTAATTAATAAATGAAATTAAGACAATACGACAGAGCAAAATCTAGCATTTTATCTTTCTTGCCAAGCGGCTTCATTCGGGTCCTCCAGTAAGGGGGGTAAAGTAGCGTCTACTAGCACAGGAAGTCGCATCCAACCGCAGGTTGCAGCGCACTTAGTCGTCCCGTAAGAAGCTGCTGCTTGGCTAACCCGCTCGCTGCTGCAGTGCTCAGTGTCGGTCATGTATCCTGCGTGGGATCAGAGTTCCCCCTCCTTTTTTGGGGGAGGTGCCCTCTGATCCCGCTCGGGGTTTATTCCCTTCGCTCGCAGCCCACTTGAACAATCAGCAGGCAGATTTATCGTAGAATGAAGACCCAGCTCTTTCACTCGACCAGGGGATTTACTCGGACCATCTATTCTAGCTCGAGTCGGATAAACCATAACTTGGCTAGCCGTAACCTATTTGTCTTTCCCCTACATCGTTTTGGCTTTCCCAAACTCGAGGACCTCATGCACAGAATAGCTTTCCAGCCTCTAACTCTGCAAGCAGCTTGCGAATGACTTCACCTTGCATTGTTCCTTACCATACAGAACTTAGTCCTTTCTCCACTTGCGGGTATAGTAATAAAGGAGGCTTACGATCAAGTAAAAGAGTTCTTCTATTGCGCTCCGGTCTTTGATCCTTTTCTTCGTCACTTTCCTAAAATGGGGGATTGGGCCCTGGCTCATAGCAGGTTTGATTCCCTTGCGTATCCTAGTTTTGCACAGTAATATCAAAAGATGTCGATATCTTGCTCGCCAGAGATCACTTTCTTCAGCCGTTGATCCCGAGCCGGCTTCTGTTCCTTTTTATCCAGTTATTCGTTTCCGGAAATTACTTCGATTCAGTTGAGGTTACTTCGTTCTTGACTTCCACCCCTTCACTCTTGTGTGATCCCAATCGGGAGAGAGCGTTAAGTAAGTAGGACAGAGGTAAGACATAGGCGGGCGCGGGAAAGCATCAAAGTTACAGCTTTTGCACGAGACGAGATCACCGTGCAAAAGCTGCTAAGTTATGGAAAGGAATTTCACTTTGTGACAGCCTTTGGAAGCGAAGCTCTACGCGAAAGGAGGAAAATCTGACACTCTCGAGCACAACCCGTTAGCAAACCCGAGTTCCTTACTCATGCTCGCCCGCTTCAACTTCTTTCGGGCGGGGAAGGAGACGCGGTTGGGTTCGCTGCGGATGTTGAGATCGCGGGCAAGACTGTGAGTGCACTCGTCGACACGGGTGCCTCCAACCTCTTCATCTCCGAGGAGGGCGCGAAGAAGCTGGGTCTTCGCGTGGAAAAGACAAAGGGGCGACTCAAGACGGTCAACTCAGAGGAAGTCCCTACTTGCGGTATCGCTCGAGACGTGAGTATTCGGATGGGACAATGGAGCGGCAAGGAAATTGTTGAGGTGATCCCTCTCGATGATTACGCCTTCGTCATCGGGATGGACTTCCTCGACCGCATAGATGCGCTGATCCTTCCATTTGCGGATTGCATCTGCATCCTTGATGCTGGGTGCCAATGCATTGTGCCGGTGAAGCGTTCGACGGGAAGCGGGCAAAAGATGCTCTCGGCCATGCAACTCACGCGGGGAGTTAAGAAAGAAGGGCGAGGTGACCTATCTCGCTGCCTCTTGAGGTTGAGGGCCCAATCAGGTTATGCCCAACAAATCCCTTCTCTTTCTTACCTTCACATCCATAGGAACTAAGATTCATACATTTATAGGGCTAGCCTTTTATCTCACATGTCGGTTCACCCGGTGAAACCTCCTCATACGGAGTCGTGTCAGTTGATCGATCCAGGGTCATTCCGCCTCTCTTCGGGAAGGAGGTCAAGCAGAGCTTCTTCAACCTTGGGGAGTTCTTCTGAAGCTATGTCCGCTGACGAAGTTGGGGAGCTTGGCCAGTCTCTCTACCGCCCTGACCTTCGAAAGAGGATCCTCTTTTTCTGACACAAAGTTATCCTTCGCCCGATTCGACATCGGAAGAAGCTAATCTATACTAGATTGTTGCAATTTGGGTGTGGATCCCCTAATATAGTGGGGCTAGACGCACAACACTTTCTATCGGACGTCAGGTCGGTGGTAGGAATTAATGAGTTGGCCTCCTTGCTCTTACCTGACGAGCTAGCTTCGCCTGAGGCTCTTGTGGCTGCAGCAACTAAACTTGGTGCTCTTGCTTCGGTCGATTTGACTGATATGTTGAGTTCTGTTTAGCTATATATTATTAATCTATATAAAGTGGCCGTACCTGAACTCTTGCTATGCCATCCTAAGCCTCTAACTCTTGGACTCAAGGAAAGAGGTAGCTACAGATTAGAAACCTTATGGCAACAAGGCCCGTAGGTGGAAAAATGCAACTATATGTTGTTTACGAAGTAGAGGAACGTTTAGATAATATAATTTCTAAGTTGATTCAAACAACAAGTTTATTTTGTCATGCATGCTATAGAGGGGCCCCCAAGAGACTCTTCAACACTGGAGACTCTGGCAACAAGATAAACAATCTGTAGCTCCGTTCCCAGAGCCAAACACCAAGGCTATGTCAATAGGAAGGCTCGACTGAAAAGGAGAGGCGATCGACTTCCGATAAACCTCTGTAGCCTAACCTTCGTACCTCTCCCTATGTAACTTCTTTATGAAACTCCCAACAGTGTCCGCTTTCCACAACGGAATTCCATCCATCATAAAAGACTGGTTCAAAGCCATTCCCATTTGCTTTGTTCCAACCTGGCGGCTCACTAAGCTACAGACATACTTCGCCTGGCTATTCATTTGAAAAAGAAAAAACTTTTTTGTTAGGAAACCCACAAAGTAGCAATCCGCTCTTCCTCGGAATAGATTGATTGATCGAAAAGATGGCCTAGCTAGATCGCTAGTGGAGAGGTTTTCCTCTTCCCAACCACTAATCCAAGGGTAATCACTGTAAACCCCATGCTTTCTTCAAAGCCGCCTTTAACAGTTTTCACTGTTTTAATGCAGGCCCTAACTCTATCTACTATGCCCGAAAACCCGGCTTAGGGAGTGGACGGAAGTCAGTTTGTTTTGGGACCCAGGGGTCATCCCATATATCTACCATCCAACCCGAACCGATTCGCCATCGGATCCCTTGCTTTAATAGATCTCGACCCGCTATTATCCCTCTCCATCCCCAAGTAGCCTTTTACCTGCTTCGGCCAGCGTAATACTTATTCCACGATCTTCCCCCGTGCCAGCAAACTGTTTGGATTCTTGACCAGCCTCCACACTACTTTGGCTAGCATTGCAATATTCAAGTTGGAGGTCTCGGAAGCCTAACCCACCATTACACTTCCGTCTTGACAACCTTTTCCACGATAGCCAATGAACTCCCTTCATCCCAGGTTGTTTACTCCACCAGAAGGATTGCAACATTCGAGGTTTGTCCTCGCATAATGATTAATGATTTCGGAAGAAGAAAGGTCGATATTGCATAATTAGGCATTGCAAGAGCCACTGACTTAATAAGAACTTCCTTACCAGCCCTTGTGAGGAACTTTCTATCCCACGCGGTCAGCCGTTGATGGACTTTCTCCTTGATTCGACTAAATGCCACTCTCTTCTTTCGTCCGACAAACTCGGGTAGGCCAAGGTACAGCCCAGCACCTCCTGAGGGGCCGATGCCAAGTTCATTCATAATCGCGATCTGCGACTACTTCCGAGGACCCCACAAAACCAAGATTACGGGGGGGAATCACTCCAAAGGCTTACTTCTCAAACTTCTTTGTTTGCCGAATTCAATCCCAATTGCCAAAGGGGAAAAGCACAATATATGCTGTGGGGCATGCACATATCAGCCAAAGCACAAGACCGGCAGCGCGTGGGTTAAGCACCCCGCCCTCAGGCGAGAGCAAAACAACAATTGAGAAACTATTCTTCCTCAGTGGTGGCCCCACCTATAGAGCTAGGACGGGGAAATGCGAACTCGTCGATTTACCACGCAATGGGCGAACTATCAAGGGATATTCCATCGTCTCATTCTAAACAGATACGATCCTCGCTATACAATAGATTCGGGACGCCTCGAGCCACAAACTTCCCCCTGGTTTAACGATAATCTGGATTCTCACAAGAAAAAAAGAGAACTTTTTTAATTTCCCAATACGTACTCAAATGCATGCATATAGTTGCTCGGCCCTCTCCATACTGTCGAGCGCTTTCAGTCCTCCTGCGAAACATAGGAGGGAGCTAATCCCGAAACAATACTGAATGGGGTATCGCTCGAGAATGAAGTAACTCTGGGGCGGAGAGGCTCGACCAGAGGGAGAGGGATGAAGTCACCTCGATAAAGACGAGGCGAAGGACGAGAAAGACTAAGACCTCCAACTCTTTATTAAACCAGGGCAGGAACGGGAACAAGCCCAGACCTAGAAGTGGGATGAGCATACCCAGTTGGTAATGAATCAAACTAGTCCGAAATGACCAACTTGAGAGTTAGGACATATCGGGCTGAGTCAAGCCCACTATAGCCCGGGAATATCTGTTAGGGGGATCCGCCTAATAATATGATACTTATAGTAGCTCTCTTACCCCGTTCGTGGAGCACTCTCCGAATCTCTGCTTTCAGCAAGAATAACAAGTAATCCAAACCTAGTGAGGAATCCCTACTTTCTTGCCCGCAAGCCCCAAGAATTGGAATAAAACTTTCGACAAAGGAAGTTAGAAAGATTGTCTTACGAATCGAGAATAGTTCTCCCGTTGGAGCGGAGATATCTTTCAATGAAATAAAGGTCATTCCCCAGGTCCGAGGACAGACAGAATGAGCAGAATGAATTGCCCTTTCACTAGCCTGCCTGCTGGAGAAGTTAGAGAAGTTGGTTTCCCTTTCTCGTCGGAGCAGGTAAGAATTGGCCATCACTACGGGTCGGAGTCGAGAGACCGCCTAAAATGGAAATGCTTAGGAGCTACAAGCAGCTCGACGTAGGAGAGGGGCTTTAGATAGATGCTCGACCAACGGGAGAGGAGCGGGATATCCATACTTTATTCGCGAAATTAGGTGTTCATCGGACAAGATATCTTGGTTCTCGTGTTCATAAGCGGGAATATAAGAATGACGTTGTTGAGGACGTAGAAAGGTAGAAAATAAGGGTATCCCCCGGTTTAGCAACAATCCTGCTGGCTATTACCTTTCTTGAGTTTCAGCTGTGCCAAGCCCACTTTCGGAAGAGAAGAAGAAGCCGCTAAAGAACTTGGGATATATCTCCTAACATAGTCCCACAGAACGCCCTAAATCTTATTATAAAAGGGTGATCCGTCTTCTGTTTACCAGGGGGGCACTTTCCTCACCAGGTAGTCCGTCAGGACTTGGTTTAAAACCGGACCCGTTCAACCATCGCATCTGCTGATGAGCCATCTGATGATCTTGTCCTTGCCTAACTCTGGGGGCTATGCCCAGGGACCTGATAACTGGAATTGCTTTGCGAACTCTGAGAATGCTGATGAAGGGCATAACTATCTCCCGAGATAATCAGTGCTAACTCACTTCGTCAGAAAGCATGGGAAAGATTAGGACATATTTGTCTGGGCACGTGGCGTAAAGGAGAGAAAGATAGGATAGGGGCCAGGCTCCCTTTCGTGGTTCGGTGCCCGAATATCCGTAATTGTTGCAATAAAAGAATCTAGAATTAATGATCTTCATGAGGCACAAACCACACTAAGCTTTTAAAGCGGAGGAGGGCCCCCGCGGATATTGCTTTCTGTTCTTTTCTTATGAGAAATTAGCCTATAATCCCAAGAAGCTAACTTCTTTCTTCCCTCTGCCGATCGTGTACAGGGATAATCAGATTAAGTTGAGAAGCTGAAGCCTGAGGTTCATCCTCTAGTAAAATGAATGGTCAGACGAAAAGGTATCCACAGAAAGGACATCCGAGGCAGGGGAAGGTGTTAACACAGAGCCTTCTTCGTACGGGTTCACATGCTGTTTCTGTGAAGTATGTGTAAATATTAAGGATGAGAATAACTCATCCCGTGACAACGGGAGTACCCACTCATATAGTTCTCCTCGACCTGCTCGCCTGGGGTTGTTGCATCAATGAAAGCCAAAAAGAGTGCGAACCCCAACCATTTAGGGGTGGAAGCAGCTTCGCCGATTATAGGTGAAGGGGAACCCAGCTTGTTGCTAAATCCCTCCTGTAATTGTTCAGCAAGCCAGTCTGGAAGGCCACACCCGGCTAGGTAAGACGAGAGAAGACAAGGGCGCGGCTCCTGTTCTATGCCTGAGAATGGCTAATAATCTTTAGTCTCGCATGCATCCAATTGGCAAGGAGCAAACCTCTCTTCTTCGTTGAGAGATCAGCTAAAAAAAGCAAGTCCTGCAATGAGAAAGGCGTAAAGTCCTAAATCGGCTTTCTTTATAGTTGTTATTCCGTTGGCGGGGAAGAATACTTAAGATGTGCAAGGCAGCCACCCTATTCTGCATGAGGCACGGAAAAGAATTACAATAAGAAAGTCTAACTTGTAATCCTCGGCTAACGAGATCCCACTTCTGTGGGTGCTATACCCCCGCGATTGATTAATTCGGGATTCACATGCTATATCCTTCGCCAGAAGGGAGCTATGCCTACTCCCAATCGGTGCATAAGTAGACGGGATGAGTCCCCTGCTCTAACTAAGAGCGCTCTTTCTTGAACACGTAACTCAGCTTCCTAAGGACCAGACTTAGGAAAGGAAGGAGCGAGCAACGAGTCACATTGGGTCGCCCTTATATATAGCTCAGTAAGACCATAAAGGGGGAGTGGATTCTCGACCTACAGCAGGAGTGGGAACAGATTACATCGCCACTGGGGGAGGTATGCGCAGTCAGTTGTAGAGATAGTTCCGGTGAGCAATTTAGCTCGATTGGAGTCTTCGTGGTAACGGGTGGCTACCATGTATAGGGTATTGGCCTAAGACATAAGCAGTAAAGAAGGTAGGTGACTTGCCCCACAGGGCACGACCTAAGTACGATCTTACCGGGGTGTTGATCTTTTTTTTGTCAAAAGATATAATATTATTGATTCAAATGCCTAACATAATCTACTACAGAATCACCAACATAGAATCCAAATCTAAAAAGACTAAAGCGACGGATCCAGCCACCGCGGTATCGAAGTTCCCCCAGTCTTCTCGTGGAGAGTCCTTCAACGCATGACTTGCTAAGACATGTGCAGCCATGTTTGCATCACGGGCAATCGCCGTAATTTGAAACCTGTCAAAAGAAGCACGAATAGCACATATATCTCGATGGATAGGAGTTACATCAGCCGACCAGGTCCCTGTAATGATCTCCTTTACCACCTCTCTTGCATCCACTTCAAACCAAACTCGTCTATACCCGCTATCTCGTACGAATTCCATAGCATACCGAAGGGCTTCCAACTCTGCAACATGAGCTGATCGAGTGATACCTAATCCCTTATTCCAAGACAACTCTACCCGTCCATGACTCGTCCGGACAATCAAAGCCATTCTTGCCCAACAATCACGAACAGACCTGCCGGCATCAACATTGACTTTCACGATCCCATGAGGCGGAGGTTCACAGACGAATACTCGACTGGCTTCCAAACTTCAACTAACTGCTTGCCCATTCAAGTCAATCCATTCCCGAGCCATGATCGACGCATTCGAAAGGATAGCAGCTGGATCAATACGCTACTCCCGAAAGATAGCACCATTCCTTGCCTTCCAAATCACAAGATATAAATTGCAAGAATAAGACCATGATTATCCTCATTATCAGCAGATACCACAGCAAGCAACTTGATCCACCATTGCTCAAAAGTAGATATTGGCAAAGTCCAGCAGGCGTCAAAAGACGAGCTAAGGGCATTGGAGTGAGCTAGAACCTTGGTGGGAGAGGGACGAGACCAGAGGGAGAGGAACAAGGGAAAGAAAGAACGTTGCACTGAGAACGAACATGGTTACAACCCTTGAGAGAAGGTTACGAGTGACGAAGAGGTGGTGGTACGGCTCAAATCCAGAGCACCCAGCGTGACGACGAGTATTTATATCGAGCTAAAAACTGCGGGCCTGGGGCGTAAGGAATTTGATGTCAACACAAGGATAGAGATCTTGCTGTAAACACAAGAAGTACACGAGTTCTTTTAGTTTTAGTTGGGGTACAAAAAAGAGTGAACTTAGGTTGCTACAACTGAAGAGGGAACCCATCTTCTTAGGGAAAGAATGGGGTGGGAGACAGATAATAAAGAGTTGTAGGGTTTTGCCATAGCATTATTCGTCGTAGAAGCTGTCTTATTCTAGCCATGGCATTAATCGAGGGCCTTCCGTCCGCACAGTAAAGCGTGTGCATTTAGAAAGGTTTACTTCTGTCGGCTCTCTTCGTCTATGTATGTCCAAGCACACAAGCAACGAAGGTGGTAAGGTTTCCTTTACCTCCGAAAGCAAAGGGCTATGCCGGGGAAATTCCATTTATTTATTGCTTGAGCGAGTGAATGCTTTTCCGGGTGTGGGACCATTGGCCTAGGCTTTCTTTCTTCTTTCTTGTTCGTTGTTTAACTCCTTTTTGCTGGCTGCACTACTGGTAGAACGATAGCACTGAACAAAGGTAAGCTGAAAGGGGGAATGTCTTTCTAACTTCTTCTTCATTACGGCTAGCTCAACGCTATGCTTTCCCGCCCCTACGATGCCTATGCCTACTGAGCCTCTGTTCTCTCTCCTGCTCGGCCAACTCAATCAACCTTCCAACGGTCACTATTGATGCTTCAACTGGCAGATCAACCTCATCAATAAGTGAATTTGCACCTCGCGAGGCAGGAAACCTATCCTAAACCATTGACGTCTAAAAAGACAAGTCGTTGATCACCACCCCCTGTTATGTATGTGCAAGCCGATGAGTCATTTAGGAATGACGAAGCATCGAAGATTACCTTTTTCTATCACATGCGAGCGTTGTGGACTATTCGAATCCCTAGTAAAGCCTTCATTAGGATCTCTAAACGCGTTCCCTAATCAAATATCTGTTCAGGTTTGGAACCCTGTTGTCATCCTTGTTGACTGGTCCCTACGGATGTGCAAATATTTGAAAGGATTCTTCGCCAACCCCCACAATTCTTGAATGAGATCACCTGTGAATCGTTAATTAACGTGCGTAAAAAGAACCTCAACTAGAATATTAGCCAGAACCAGGCTTCTTTCCAAGAAAGTGCATTCTTTTAGAACGATCCATCCCGAGAAGAATTGAGTTCGACAATTCTTGAACCAGCGTCCTCCTATCTTGACATCTACTTGTACGATCCATCGTTGTGATAGATGATTGACAAACAGTTAGCTGAAGCACAAACTCCTTGAAAACAATGAGAACAAGCCTGTGACCAATAGCAGGGACACCCAAGAGGTAAAGTTGGAGCAAGAGTTTGCTAACGCCTTACCAACACGTAACCTGTGTTACCAATTATGATGCTTCCTTCCTGTTCTCCCTCCCTTAACACTTTGAATCTCGTACTCGTACTATATAACAGGGGGAGTTCCGTCTTCTTCTGTGGCATAAGCCTTGGACGCTGCCTAGTTCTTTGTACGACCATCCAATCACCAAAAAGTTCCTTCTCCACAGCCCGAGAAGGATTGGGTTTTGTACCTCCATCAACTCCTTGGCTAGCTTTTGGTAGGCCCGCATTTTCTCTGTGCGTGCCTCGTATTCTCCTTGGACCTGCTTCACCACCAGTTGTGAGTCGCTCCGTACAACCAGAGCTTCTACGCCCCAATCACCAGAGAAAGATCTTGGTAGGACCAATTCGACGAGAAGGAGCTGAAAGCCACTTTACCGAGTTGTGAAGGAGCTGAAAATAAATAAGAGTTTATAACATCAACATCTACGCGAAAGTCTGATCCAACCACAGAAGTTGGAGGGCTTGGACCCAAGAGCATAGAATAAGCTGTCGCAGCCCCCAGAGATGTCCGAGATTGGCTTAAGGTTCCTATGCTGACTCGGAATCTGAATCCGAAGACGAGGTCGAAGACAGCTGATGTGGCCAGCTAGTTCTATTTGCTGTTTCGGAGAGCTCTCATGAAAAGTAGCTCCCCTTGCGACCAGCCGTGGATAGGCAAGAATGCACGCTACCATCATCGACACAAGGAGACACGTCCAGCCAACCAAACCCCGAGCAAACACCAAAGTAGAAGAGCCACTATCTAAGCTATTAGTGGGCTTGTTTGTTCTACTACTAAGGATATTGAATTGAATGATATACTGAAGGTCGTCCCACTGAAGTACCAAAGGTGCGCGGAGCGAACTCGCACCACTTTCTGCGTCTTGCTTTAGAGACTACTAAGAGTTCAGTAGTGTTGCGTAACGAGTCTAAGAGCAGCTCAGTCAAGCTTCCTTGTTCCTTAGCCTAGTCTATATCCACAGGCTTTCTCGTCCCTTAGTCTCGCTATGCTCAACGTGCCTATCTTACCCCGTTCGTAGAACGAAGGAAGCAAGGGTCGGGAAGCATCCTTGGCTTGGGATCGGGAGGAAAGCTCTGAAATGGTCTCATTGTCGGTATAGTTTTCTAGTTTCGAGGACGGGCCCTCGAGTGAGTGCTTTCCCGCGAAAGATAAATAGATAGAGTGGGTTTACCCTGCTTTTTGAATAGAAGATTGGGTTGGTCCGTTTTGGAACGGGTCAACCTCTGGGTCTCTATTCCTCTTGGGCTCTCTTCGCGCCATCACATGATTGTGTGGTATAGTGCTGAACAGGTGTATCTAGGCAGAGTCTTTCGTGACTATGCTTTGTTAGGAGATGATATTGTGATAGGCGATCGAAAGGTCGCTGAAGCCTATAAGCACAATATTAACGAATTAGGGGTAAGTATATCCAAAGCTAAAAGTCTTATCTCTAATATCGGAGCTCTTGAATTTGCGAAGAAATTCCGAATTCAAGATAGAGACCTATCGCCTTTAAGCATTCGAATGCTTAGAACGGTAGTTCATCCGATTGCCTGTATGGCGGTTTGTAAAACTCTAGGAGTTACTCAGCTACGGGTATCTCTTAGACTACGTGGGGCTGGATATCGCAGATATTCTGCATCTCCATCTCACTTTCATCCAAAATATAACCGTCACTGGTATCGTCATTTAATTGTTGCTTATTCGCCTTCAGGAATCTGTCCAATGCCTGTTGAGTATTGGCTATCTTTCCCGGAGGGGGGATAACCAATCCTTATCAGCTTGGTATGGTTCGTCACATCTTATTTGAAGCATGTGCTCCGGATTTGTCTGTGATTGAGGCAATCACTAAGGATACCTCGTCATGGACTAGCGATGACATGTCTTTCATTATTGAAAAGACGTTGATTGTCTCGTGGATGGAAGCTATGCTCTCATACCGAGCATGGTATAATCGCGTTAAGTTTGATTACTCTGTTTCCATTATGGATTTGTTAGATCCGCCTGCTTTTCCTGCTTTTGTCTTTAAACCAAATGCAAAGGATCAACTCCATAAGCTCAATCGCTATGGTCGGTTGTTCCGCGCATATGATCTTGTAAGACTACAGCAACCTCCTATCCTTATTGGGTTGGTTGGAAGGGGTTGATCTTCGAATCGATGTGGTACTATTCTTATGGAAGAGGAGTTTTCTTGGCTCGACTGTAAGGAAGAGGAGTTTACTTCGGTGGATCCGGTTGATACTAGTCTTATTCCACTTCTGTAAATTCAATTGATATAACATAACAAGTGTTGCCCTCCCCAAGGAGTCATCGAGTAGCTTTCTGACTTCCCTTTCAGATGTGGAAGAAGGACTTGAAGCTAGGGAAGGCTGCAGTAGCTCGACCTACGGGATTGGGATCGGAACAGCTAGGTCTGGTGGGTAGGGTAGTCTTTCCCTTTCAAGCTAGTAGGAAAGCTCTTAAATCCTCGTCTTTCCGCAAACAAAGAACCCCTCTCTTTACGGTTGAAGCTGGGGAAATCGCTTAAAGCGCTAGTCTTTCGATCGGCCATCCGTGAACTCTTTCGCCAAGGCAACCTTTCGGTTGAGCATGAAAACCGGGACCAAACAAAAGAAAACCGCTAAAAGAATCTGCCTGATCGGACAGCGAAGCTCGGAGTAGGCTAGCGATTAAATTCTTTCCGGAAGAGTTCGTTTCGTTGGTCTTTCCTGTTGTATAGTGATCCCGTAGAACCAGCAAGCGGGGAAGAGGGTTAAAGAAGGCTTTCCTGGCTTTCCAAGAGTTAGATTTCCCCAGCTTCAACCGTAAAGAGTTCGATATCGATTTCAAGAGATGATTTGCGTTCAGTCGAGCTATTTCCCTAGGTTTTAAACGTTCTCTTTCTCGGTACTTCCCCCTCCCGTTGGTCGAGCCTCCTTCGGAACCTCTTCTTTCAGTCGAGTACTAGCTTCACTTCCCGTCGTAAGCGATCAAACCCAGCCCTAAGATCGAGCCCTGCAGCTCACGTCGTTGACGGGAGGCAAGTTAAAGTTAAAGAATTCGATAAGCTAGTTTCAAGTCTTATTCATTTATTTACAGTGGAAGAATATTAATTCTTATGTTTAACGAGAATCAAGCGACAGCGACCACTGAAGGCGAGCGATTAAATCTCTTCCACGACAGCTAGTTAAGTTGGTGACATTGGTTCCCCGTCCCTACTCTCCTATCTCTCTCACCCTGGTTGGGCTTTGGCTTAGTGTGATTAAACTTTTGAATCAAGTCAGGAAGAAGAAGTCCAGCTCCAGGCTTTAAAGAAGAGAAGAAAGACCTGGGAAAATGCTTGATGAAAGAAAGCTTATGCTGAATCGAGAGTGGACTTGCCTTGGTCTTCTAGCAGATGAAATTGCGACAACAGCACATTCAATAGCAAGCGTTCTTTAAGGTGGATCTTTGGGCATTGGGACTCCTTCTGTAACAACCGATTCTAGGAAGCCCTTTTTCCAACTGCTTGAAGCTCTGTCCAGCCAGTCTGTTACATGCCTCGTCTATCTTCCCGACAGCTAGCCACGGTTAGTGTCATAGCACGGTTACTGTTTCGTATAAGCAATAATCCTTGGTCGGATAAGCACTGGAATCTAAGGCTTTGTTGTCGGACCTATAAGCATGGTAAGGATGTCTCTAAGGCTGTAAAGCTAGACTAGACATGAGTCAAGCATATGATAGAGTGGAATGGTACTTTCTTGAAGATGGGCTTTAGCAGGAGGTGGGTGGGGAAGGCGTCGACGGGAGGAAGAGTTGTAGTGGCATCGGGTGACGTCGCAGAGTAGGCAGGGCAGTTTCACTCGAGAATGCCCACAGCCCATATAGCCTTGGGATAAGAGTTTCTTCGCATCTTAGCCTTGGCATTACTACTTTACGTGGAAGAACGACGAGTACATCTATGCTCTTTCGTTAGACCGGGTAATGAATTAATGCTTCGCTGCCCCATCATTCACTAGATCAATCGATATGCGCTGTAAGAGGCAGTCGATAAAAGTAGTTCAAAGTCATGGATGTTGTTTAGCTCTTTTCTATTTGATTTATTTCGCGTCTCATATAGGGGCAAAAACAAGAAAAATCGCAAAGATCGTATAACATACTTGATTCCCCGATCTCTTAGTGAACGCATGCCAGTCGATCATCCCTACTCTACCTCGCGCAATTGAACCGACTGTAAAACAGCACCTGGTTTGGCGAGTTTTCGGAATTGATCAATCAACATGAGTCAGCTAAGAGTTTGTCACTTATGAGTTTGTTGCGAGAGTTACTTTCTCACTTAACCATCACAATGAGGCGAAGAATGAAGTAAGATCAAGAATCAGAATAAGATCTCTTTGACACGTAGAATGAATAAGTTCCGATAAAACCTTTCAAGAAATGTAATAACTCTTCACTTTTTGTACGCTAGGAAAACGTTCTCAAAACATAAACTTTTTCAATCAGACCTAGGCCTTAAAACGAAAGTTTTGATGTCATAAAGGTAGGTGTGTACCTTAGTCCCAAAGGCAGACTAGAAGACCTCAAATCCCGATTCCCTAAACTCGTTTGTCTAGCCCGAAACCCTATAGGGCAGCAGTTTCACTCGATCGATTAGCGCTTCGACAACTGAAGGCCAGCGATTAAACTCTTTCAACTCGTAAGGCGTCCTTGGGTAGTTCCTACGGGGTCGGGGGAGAAGTCTTCATCACTTTACTTTCATTCGTCAACAGACCTACCCGCAGTTATTTAGGGGATTGAAACCCTACATCTCGAAACCGGACTTAAATGGCGGCCTTATTGGAAAGCCTACCCTTCAGATCAGGTGGCGAGAGGAGAATCCTCCTCTCTCTTCCTCCTCTGGAAGCATGAAGTCGCGGCATTTATTTGTTGTGATCTAATGTTTCCGGAGAACGAACTGAAGGATGGTGTACCATCAGGTGCGTTGTTCCATCAGAACATGTTAGTCCCAATGGATTACCGGTGGAACAATGTAGCCATAACGGAAGGTTGGTTCTTTTTCGTCCATAAGGTCCAGGATTTCTTTGTTAATGAGATTTTCTGGCCTGTGGTCAAAGACCATCGGTTGTATTTTGGACGATTGTCCGCGGTTGTGGAAGGGGCCGGAAAGAGGAGAGTCTTCGCTATAGGAAACTATGTGCGTCAATCTCTCCTTAGACCAGTACATGATTGGGCTATGAATGTATTGAAGAGGATCCCAATGGATGGGACCTTCGATCAGGAAAAGCCAATTCGGGCTTTGCGGAAACTTCGATGTCGAGACGTTTATAGTTTCGATTTGAAGTCCGCAACTGACCGTTTTCCACTCCGGTTTATATACCAGGTGTTGCACCTGTATTTTGGACCAAGAGTGGCTTCATGTATTGCGCACGGTGCCTTAGGTTTGTCCTCATATGAGGTTTCGGGACTTCTTAAAAAGAAGAGGACTAATCATCCTCGTCTCGTCTCCTTTGTTGTTGGACAGCCTTTAGGTTACTTGGGCTCATGGCCCCTGTTCACCCTTGCCCACCATATGTTGGTGTGGTTAGCCGCACTCACCGTGTATCCTAAAGAGGAAAGGTTTACTCGCTACGCCCTTCTCGGTGACGATATAGTTATCGCCGACGTAAAGGTGGCGTCCGAATACCAATGGTTAATCCGGCAACTGGGGGTCGATATCTCTCTCCCTAAGTCCCTTATATCTAATAATGGGACTTTGGAGTTTGCTAAACGATTTTGGACTGATGAGTTACAGGTTGACTTGTCACCTGTCTCTTGTAAGTCTCTTAACTCAGTTTCGGGGATACTATCCTTATTGCAGTTCGCGGATAGATACTCAATAACAAAATTAAGTGTTCTAGCGCGATTGCGAGGGTTCGGATACCGGGTTTTAGGTAAGCTTAATTCAACTTCAATTCCAAAGTTGGAAAGGTTGAAAGCAGCTTCCTTGAAGCCGGTGCGAGAAGAGTTACTACCTTTAGAATGGTGGATTGGAAGAGGAAAACCTCTCAATCCCTATCTAAGGGGTATCATAGTGGCTCTTGTACTTAAGGAATTAGCGCCTCGCCAACTCGAGCTAGTTCCTGAGGAACGACTCGGAGATGACGATAAAGAGCTTCTAGAAAGAATGCACTACCGCAACTGGGTCCAAGACTGGTTGCGATGGTTGCATTGGTATTCTGAAGTCATCTCTGATCCAGCTCCATCTCTGAAGAAGCTGTTCTCAGCGCCAGTGGTCAACATTCATTGGAAGAAAGACCAGATCGTTAAAGAAGAAATTAAGCGATTTGGTCTACTTTACAAGTTGTATGACCTTGGTCATGGTAAGTGGACCTCTGATCTAATAAAGTCGTTCACTCCACCATGTTTAACAGAAGGTGGGGATAGGTACACTGTCTCTTCTTACGGGTCAGGTAAGTTCCAACTTACCTGCCAACGGGATGACCTACATAAGAATTTGAGCGTATCTGAGCGCAAAGATCTATTGGAAAATCCATCCTTTTAATCCGGGATGGTGGGGCCAATAGATTAGACCCGCTGATGCTGTGGAAGGCGTCAGCGGATCACCCCTCCCCCCACAGCCTCCTATATCTTTACCTTATCTGATCCCCGGTCGAATCAAGACCTCGTGGTCCAATGACATCGTAACCCTTCTGTAAGGCCACCTAGACTCGCTTCCAACCCACGCATGACTTGCTCGATGGAGGAGTCGTGAATGAGTTGTGGTATCCTGTACTGTAACCGGTACAACAGTCTGAAGGACCCTACAAACTCTGCTACTGAACAGAGCAAAAGCAAGCAGTCCAAACTAGTTAACAAGCCAACATCAGCACCTTCCTATGCTGCCTCGATCGTTCTATTGTCGTTGAGCGCGCGCTAGTTGAATTTGACCTACTCCAGATGTAGCGCCATTCTCAATCAAACAACTGCAGTCGCCTTCTCCACAAGAATTTCTTGTAGCTTTGAGGATGGGCCCTTACTTGTAGAGGCAGTCTTAGAGTCTGGAGCTGCATGAACGCCCAGAGCTGCACGGCCTGAAGGGTCGGGATTCTTCGACCACGCTGCGTCCCACTCGACAGCTTTTGCAGTACTGCAGGCCACACTGGGACCTCCAGGAACTGTGGATCTTGCAGCGGGAAGAACTTCTCAAAAATAGTTAGGTAATAGTAGGCCTCTTTAGTGGTAGGAGTATTTTCGGGGTAAACAAAGCTTGCGTTCATCAACATTGCATCCGTAACATGCTTGTTAGCATGATCTTTCAAGCCATCGATCCAACTGTATCCAACACCATCACTGAACTCTTCCTTCTGTCGGTACAATATGTGCTTTGGAAGATAAGGCTTTTGATCGTCATCGAATGCGTTACGCAAGACCCACTTCTCAATCCTCCCAAGATCAGGCCAAACCCTAACTAAAGAAAGGGTAAGACCCGAGTCTATAAAGGGAGTTTTGGCGGGGCCATACTCGTATGGGGCTGCTTAGGGATCATAAAAAGATAGCTAGCTCACTTACCACAATCAATATATATTGCTGCCTTCCTCTGTTCTTTGCGAACGGCATACGAGGGAGAAATCCTCAACACGAGAGCGGACTCTCAGACCCAGAGGGGTCTGCTGAATTGAACTCATCTTTTCCAGAGGAGAAGAAGCCATTTTGATATCCGAACAGAACAAAAGTCTTGTTTTTACCGGGCTTGTTGTCAAGAAAATCCGCATGAAAAAAGAGTTGCTGTCAATCCTATTTGCTTGTTTCACAAAAGATTCTTTCTGTGGTCAGTGTGATTCTTTGTTCGTTCTCAACCCTAACTCTTGCTTGTTCCTAGTACTCTTCGTTGCTTGTTGCGAGTAGCCTCCCACATCTGCCTCGTCGTCTGGTAGGTGCGAGTAGGCCAAACGAACCGGGCTGTTATAGAAGTAGGAGCCGGAGAGTCGTGGGCGAGGGGCTGGTGGTACTCGATCGTGGAGAGCGAGGGTCTCATTCGTATTTGCATTCCCGAACTAGTCAAAGTGTGTATAGCGAGATCCTGTGCTATAGGAATATTCTGTAAGAGAGATCAGCAGATTAGCACGATCAAGACTATTGTAACATATTGTTCCTGCCGTTTACGGCTGCTTATGCTACTATTTCAGTGTTGAATATTGAGATGAGGTGCTCGGGTAGCCCCTTGAATCAATGCATTAATTTGACGTTGGGGCTAAAACACATTTAGTTTGGCCAATTAGCATACTTTACCGACACTTGCTCTCTAGTTGAGTCCTATGTATGGCAACCATTAGGTTCTTCTCTTTTGTTCGTTGTTCTACCTAGCTTCGTCTAGGCTTGTAGCACCCTTCAGTCGAGGTATCGTGAGAATCTTTCGTAAGATCTGCTTTCAATAACCCCAGTCAACATAGCGGATAAACGAAAGTGCTTTTACGATTGATTCTCTGTAGCAAGCGAAGGCAGAAGCTAGCGAGTGACTATCGCAAGAAATCAAATTTCTTAAGTATACTGACTCCATCTCGAAACTCACTTTGCTATCCAAAAAGCCGGGAAAACATAAACTTTTGTGCCTTAAAGAAGCCAACGAGTACAACTCTGTATCAATGCTTAACACATCCCACTTGTGCTTACAGCCTGGTTTTTCATGCCAGTAACAACCATCCGTATGCCTTACCTGTAACAGATGCACCTTCTTCGTCTATCCTACGCTTGTTACCATGTTGAAAGCATATCCAACTCATCACTGCGAACGCCCTCAGTTGTCAATATGCTTTACAGGAGATTCAGTTGGTGTGAAGTACATTCTTCTACCTAGCTTCGGTGACACCTACACTTGCTTAGCAATCTTTTCTGTTTGGTATCACATAGTTTCTTGTTCCATCTCTTCCTTCCCTGTAACATGAGTATTGCAAAACCTGTCTTGCTTGTTCTGCTCTTCTTGCTTACCGTAACAGAGACTTTGACTCTTGCTTTCCGTTCTCCTGCCTTCTTCCATACCGTAACGTAGTCAGAAGAGTTCGCTAACTGTTCCACAACTGGTGTGGAGTATATCAAGCTAGTGTTACATGGCTTAAAAGCACGTGTAGGCACCTTAGAATGAAGCTAGCTATAGCACTTCCAACATTAGCCGGGCACACGTAAACTTGAGTTCTCTCGTTGCAAGCACACTCTTCTGTAGGCGGGCTTGCATCTGAGCCCAAACTCAATAGCCTGTTATGGCATTACTTAGAGCAAAGAAAGAGATTTAAACATTCGAGTATGTCCTTGCATCTGAGCCAGACCTATCCACCTAGTAATAAAAATGAAGCTTGAAAGCGAGCATCCTATAGGTATATGGTATATAATAGGGAATCCGGTTTGAGGTTCACTCTGAAAGTACAGGTATCTGTTACGTGAGCTTTAGGTATATCACTTATCGCCGGAGAGCTTCCATCCGATTAGCAAGCACTGAATATTATATATGTATATATCTTACGTAAGATTGTCAATATACTCTTTTGCCCTTTTCTGTGACAAGGGCAAAAGAGACGAAGGCCAAAGACTGAGGGGCAAAGAGATATTCCTTCCACTGCTACAGCTTCTACGCCTACTGACTGCTACTCGTCCAGATGCTTCCTATGTCATTGATGCCCTTTAATGGTAAGGTAGCCTTGGCTAAAGAGTACTTTCGAACAGGCGCTTTCTTCATCTCCATCTCGATCAATATCTACACCTGGATGTGCTGCTATTTCAACAGTTTAGGCTGATTCAACCCAGCAAACGGATGGTTAGATCGAGGCGGTTGGTGATTTGTTTAGGAGCCTGGTAAATGGCAAGCCGAGACGCTGGGAGATCGCCGTTTGTGTGTATGGAAGACCAGAGGAATGAAAGAGTTGGCTCCGAAGATAAGAGGAAAACCGCTTTGATATCAATGACTTTGCTAGGGAGATGGAACGACTGCACGCAGAGGTGCGTGAGGGGGTGAGCAAAGCAAGGATAGAAATGTAAAGCCACGCCGGAGAGCGCAGGAGTTTGAGGTTGGTGATGAAGTGTGGTCCTGAGAAAGGAAGTAAGGCAGAGAGACGCGGTCAATTGCAGCAGCGAAGGATTTTGCTATGTAGGATTCTGGAGAAATACAACGACAATGCTTAGCAACCAAGGTAGAACTGCCCGCAGAGTTTGGAACCAAACGTTTCACGTTTCAGAATTGAGCCGTTATTATGGACACGAGAGCGCAGAGGGCGAAGAAGAGGTCCCGAAGGGTGCTCGACTGAAAGGAGAGGGAAGATTTCAACGGGTGAGCCATACGGAGTAAGGGAACCGTCGGCGAAGAGAAAACAGCAACGACCAGAGGAGGATCACATAGACGAACATCAAAACGGAAACCAAACTCCTGATTTGATTGGACTCTTTCAGTCAGGGTGTGTTCATAGTGGTCTTCTTATATTATAGTATTATAGAATTTGTTGTTCAGTTGAGTTAAGCCGCCTTGTTAGTCTTGTCTTGTTTTGTCTGATATTGTCTTCCTGCCTTCAGTCTTGTTAGCCTGTCTAACAGTCTCCCTTTTCTGGTCTGGCAACTATTCTTCTTTCCTCTTTGATTTGATCGATGTCTTTTCACATAGTGTATGTTGCTGACCATCTTCGAACGTATATACTCGGAAGTCGGGCCCAGATGATGATTTTGATGTAGGCATCCCTTCTTGTACCTTGTTGATATTAGTTTGGTCTACCCGCACCTGCGGGATGCTCGTTGCTTCTACGGTCGGACCATTGAACCCCCGGCATCCCAGCACTCTCGATGCCCTGCCCGCTTCCTTCCCGGCCCTCTTGCTTACTATAAGCTGCCCTCCTTCCTCGCTTAGTAGCTCCTTCTCTTGTCGTCGGACGACCAAGCAGTTACCTTCCATCAAAAATTCTCTTGCTCTCCCTCGAACTAAAAACCCCTTCCACCTTGTTTCCCATGCTGCTCGCCCGGGAAGCGAAAACAAGCGGAAGCAGAAGCGGATCTGCCTGAGGTTGGGATCACGGTCTGCCGGACGGGAGGTCACGCCACGGGTTAACGGGCAGTGACCTAGGTTTCCACAGCTACTTGCCTCAGTCTAAACTGTAGGGCGGCAGGGCATCATCGTTATCAGGTTTTCCAACCCTGAGCATCCCTATACATAAAGGGAATGGTTTGGGTTAGTATCCAATACTGGGCTTATTAGAATGGGCTCCCACTAATGGGCGACCCAATCCCCAAAACCAACAATTATTATTACCTTGCTTGTAAAATGGTGCAGATTCGATCCCAGAGGTCCATGATTTCTCTTCCGCAAAGGAACCTCGATCCACCCTCGATTCCATTGATGCAGACCAAGTGCCCGAATCCATTGCCATGGATGAGACCGTGAAGAAGATGGTCGGAGCGGTCAAGAGCGCGGTGATCAAGCGGTTTATTCCAAGCAGTATCAATTGGGATTATCACGTGGTAGCTCCTCTTTGGCACATACTGTTTTCCCCAACCTAATTGAGTATAACCAGATAAACCAATCAGTGAGAAATGCGAAAATCATGGAGAACGCCACTAACGATCACTTCAACGAAAACCATTTCAGATTACTGCAAATTCTTGAAATAAACTCGATAAAATTGTACCGGCAGAGCGGCAATGATCGCAGAAGGAATGCTCGAACTTCTCGCCATCTTCTTCAACTGTGTACATAGGGACGACGAAGCTCTTCTTCTCATGCATGAGAAGAGTGCACGAAATAGGCATGCCATCAAGAGTGTAATCTTCAAGAACGGTGCATTCTTGAAGGAAGAGTGTGATGGTGTCTCGGAATGGTCCCGAGGGATTATTGATTGGGCAGCCAGGTTCTCCAAATGTGTGGAAGCCGAACAGCTTCGGCCTGCACTTCTTCTTCCTGCAGGATTGGAGGATCGGGATCGACATCTCTATCGTCTTGTTCCTCTCGATCGATTTTATCAGAGAATCTTGAACTTGTTAGAGAAGGAGGCAAAGAAGAAGCGAGTTCCTGATACAGGTGGGATATTTCTCAACTGATTTAGTTGAAGTTCGTTGCAGAGTTCGAACGTGACAGTTACGAAGAATGGAGCTTTTCTAATATTGGACTGCTAAATAGTAAGTAAATGCAGAAAGCTCCAATCTTTCTGGGCTTGGACTCCAAAACGGTATCTGGGTTGGTTCAGGAAACCACTATAAGCGCGTGGCATCCACCCGCTCTCTCCCTCAAGGGCCATCAGAGGCAGAAACCGGCAACCCCCGCTCCGTCAATCCTCAAGAGGAGTAAGAGGTGACTTCCGACAATCAGGTCATGCCTCCGGCCTACCCTGCAGTGCCGGTGGCAGCAGCTGTCAATCCTCCCTCCGTCAACCCGTCGGGTGCCTTGCCAAACGGAGATCAACAACCCTTATTTACTATGGGCCAAGTTGAAGAGCTGGTAAACAAGAAGTTTAAAGAACAGCGCGGAGCTGCGATAGCTCCTTTCAGGGAACGATCCTCCCATCCATTCACGGCCGCCCTCATAGCCGTGCGGATCCCTAAAAATGTAGTAGCCAGGCCCATACCCGAATATAGCGGCGGAGGATATCCCATCATCCACGTAAACAAGCACGAGGCCTCCCTCCTGGGTAAGTCAGATGATGATAATCACTTAGCCCTATTATTTCCGTCCACCCTCTCGGGTTTAGCCTCTTCGTGGTTCTTTGCCCTCCCTGCAGGATCAATAAGATCGTGGTCAGAGCTAAAAAGCAAATTCCTGGAGCGCTACATGGGCGAACGCCAATTGCTGAAGAGCGTGGTCGCCTTAGACGCTGTTAAACAACAACCGGGAGAAACCCTTGCCGACTTCTATGGGCGTTTTCACAAAAACGTCACGGAGATTGATCGTCGGGTCGCGGATGGAGAGATCGTTCGAGCCGAGGTCTGGAACTGACAAACAAAGTCGCTCGAAAGCTGCGAAACAGCTATCACGTGCATGAGATAGAAACCCTGGAAGAACTGGCAGTCAGGACTAAAGGCTTCATAGACCTGGAAAGGGCGAACGCCGAAGTAGAGTTGTTCGCATCAGCGTCGCAAAGGGTTAATGTCGAACCCAGATGCGAAGGAAAGAAGGAGAAGAAGGACAGGAGGGAACGCGAGAAGCCTCAGTCCGAAGGCCCCAGGCTAAATCCTAGAGAGGTCCCCGAGTATTTCACGCCTCTAAACAGGCAAATCTCAGCGATACTGGTGGAGATGGAAAGAAGGTCATTAGCCAGACCACCAATGCCTCGAAAGAACGGCCATACCATGGGAAAGGATGCTGAAAGCTATTGCAGCTACCACAAAGCGAAAGGCCATAAGACCGATGATTGTCGAGTGCTGAAGCGAGACATCGAGAAGTTGATCCAAAGAGGCATGCTGAAGGAGTTCGTGGCGGGAAGAGAGCGAAGTCGAACGCCCCCAAGGAGGGCCCGCTCGCCGGTAAATCAAGAACAATCCGGTCCTTCACAAGGCAAAAGGGTCATCAACCTGATCACTGGAGGATTCGGAGCTGGAGGCGAGGGTAGCCATGCAAGGGAGGTTTACGCCACGCAAATCTCCACAGCTGCGTAGCTGGGAAAAAGGCCCCGTCCCGAAAAGGACATTGTCATCTCTTTTACCGAGGATGACCTGGCACACGTCACAACCCCGCACAACGACGCGCTAGTCATTACTCCTGAAGTCGACGGGTGTGACATGAAGAGAATTCTGATCGACGGAGGAAGCTCGACAGACATCCTGTTCCTAGACGCCTTCGAGAAAATGGGCAGGTCCAAAAGGGACTTAAAACGAGTTGACTTCCCCCTCATCGGCTTTCCTGGAAGAACAACATACCCGCTGGGAGCCATTACCCGACCGGTAATCTTGGGCGAAGGATGGAAAAGCATAGAGGTGTCAGTCGCCTTCATAGTGGTGGACGCTCCCGCTTTGTACAATGCCATCCTGGGGAGGACCACCATCAATCCTAACAAGATCGTAGCCTCCATAGTCCATCAAAAGATGAAGTTCCCCACGCCGAATGGGATTGGAAAAGTCTTAGGCGATTAGCTGTCTTCACGACAATGTTATGTGAACTGCCTTCGTAGGAAGAACCGAAGGGAGTCTCTCGCCATCGAGACAGAGGCTGACCCGCGTGAGGATAAAGCTCGACCTGCCCCGTAGAAGAGCTAACCGAGGTGGAGATAGATGGCCCGAAAAAGAAGGTGCGCATCGGAGCCACCTTGATTGAAGAACAGAGCGACGCCCTGACCTCCCTCTTGAAAAAATACAAGGAATTGTTCGCCTGGAAACCAAGCGACATGCCAGCACTGCCTGGTAATATCTTCAGCCAGTATTTCGTTTGCTTTCATTTCTTCTTCGTTAGTTCGGCTGCGTCTTTGCTCAAAGTTGGTCAGTAGTAGCCTAATCTGAAGATTTTCCGCGTCAATGAGCGTGCACCTTCATGACATGCAACAACTCCTTCGTGAGTTTCACGCAGGACCCTTTCTGTCTCTGGAAAAGAGATGCATCTTAATTAGGAGGTTGAGAATCGTCGCCTGTATAGTTCGCCGTCTATAAGGAGGTAGTTGGCGGCAATGCGGCTTATCTTGGTAGCCTCGCCTTCGTCTTCGGGCAGTGTCCCTTTTTTCAAAAAGTTCTGGAGTGAAGTCATCCAGTTGTCCTGCGTATGAATGTTGAAGACTTCTCCTCGGTTTTCGAGTACCGAGCATAATGCCTGTTCCAGGAAGTGTACTTCCTGTATTCTTGTTCCTCTAAACGCGAGTTTACTTAGAGAGTCCGCTAGCTGGTTGTCATGGCGAGGGATTGACTCGATCGCGAAAGTTGGTATTTCGGCGATAAATTCTTTTGCAATACTGAGGTATTTCTTCATGTTTTTTCTCCCTTTGCTTCATAATTGCCATTGACCTGGTTGACGATTAATTCAGAGTCGCTTTTTACCTTCAGTGAGGTTATACCCATTCCTTTGGCGAGTCGCAGTCCAGTTATGAGTGTTTCGTATTCTGCTTCATTGTTGGTCGTCTTGAATGTGAGGGCGATCGCATATTAGAGAGGCTCGCCCTGAGGAGGGATGAGGACTAATCCTGTCCCCGAGCGTTCTTTTGAAGAGGATTCATCAGTATAGAGTTCTCAGCTTTTCTCTTCTACTTTTGGCTGCTCTTGTTCGGTTTCGATGCGGTCGTTTCCGGTACTTTCCACTATGAAGTATGTCAAAGTCTGACCTTTAATAGTCGTTTTTGGGGCAAACTTTATTCTGAATTCGCTCAGCTCAATCGCCCACTTGACCATCCTGCCTGAAGAATCTAGCTTCATGAGGAAGTGCTTGAGGGGCTTGTTGGTGAGGACTGTGATTGAATGGGCATGGAAGTACGGTCGCAACTTACGCGCGGCAATAACCAAGGCATAAAAATACTTTTCAATCTCGATGTATTTCATTTCAGTGGCGTTGAAAAGTTTGCTTACAAAATAGACTGGACTCTGTTTACCCTCCTCTTCTCTGACTAACACTGCACTGGCTGCAACCTCACTAACACTTACATCAAGAAAAAGTGGTTCATCAGGATCAGGTTTTGCCAGAGCCGGGAGCGTCTACAGGTGCTGCTTGAGTGATTGAAAGGCAGCTTCGCATTCCAGCGTCCACTCGAACTTGCGGTTGGCCTTGAGAGTTTGGAAGAAGGGAAGTGACCTGTCGCTCGCCATGGATAGGAAGCGGTTTAATGCGGCCAAGCGACCATTCAGACTCTGGACTTCCTTGTGGCAAGTTGGGGACTTCATTTCTTCGGTGGCGTTGACTTTTTCGGGGTTTGCCTCAATTCCTCTTTCGTTGACCATGAAACCAAAAAATTTGCCTGACTTCACTCCAAAGGCGCATTTCGTCGGGTTTAAGCGAACACTGTGCCTTCGCATGCATTCGAAAGCTTCTCGATGTTAGGATGACTAAGTAAGTCGTATGAAGAATATCAAAGCAGCTGATTACATCGCAAGAAATCTTCATAAGCATCAAGCAAGAAGCTTGCGGATCAAGTCTAGAATGTGCTAGTTTGTTATAGATTGTTCTTGTGTAATCCAGAATCTTCAAGAGTAGTCTCCTTAGTCTTCTTGTAATCCAGTTCTCGTTCTGTATATAAGCAGAACTAGTCTCATGTAAACTCAACCTGAATTGATAGTAAAGGTTCAAGGCAGTTATTCTGTTATTCTGGTTTTCTTGCTTCTTAAGTCATCTCCTTTTCATTTCAAACCTGCTTCTCTCCAAGAATACTGAAATGGTATCAGAGCCATCAACACGTCATTCCGCTAAACAACTCTGAAAGATTCATCATCATCCTATTCTGCTGCAGAATCTGGCAGGCTTTCGGTAATCTTTGCAACCTCTGCTTTGTTATTCTTTGGTAATCTGTTAGTACCTCTGTTGTGTTCTCTTTTCTTGGTCATCTGCGCTGCTATCTGTTATTGTTCAAGTTCGTGCCATTCAGCCGTGGAAGAGAACTATCCTCCGTTCTTCAACAAACGCATATGCCAACTGACTGGAGAGGACAATTTCCAGTCCTGGAAACAACAAGTTCTTCTAGCTGTGCGTGGTTTTAACCTGGAAGATCTCCTGTTCGGAACATTGCATGTGCCACATATGATAGATGATGGAGAAGGCAATAAAGTCATCAATCCAGAGTTTGCAAAACATACTCAACAAGACAGCTCTTTGGCATCATGGTTACTGGCATCAATTTCAACCTCGATAAGCAAGGGACTTGTTGGCTGCATGACAGCAGCTTCAATTTGGGCAAAGCTTCACCAGCACTTCTCCTCATCATCTACAACCAGGATTATGAATCTCTATGACAGGCTGAAAGTAAGAAAGCATTACAACCAATCCATGAGGGAATATCTCACCGAGATACAATTGGTTTGTGACAGCCTAGCTGGATGTGGCCACCCCATAGAGGAGATGCAACAAATCTCCATTATCCTAAATGGTGTCAAGGGCCAATATGATAATGTAGTATCGGTTATTCATGCTAGCAGGAACCCCTACGACTTGGCATCGATCACCTCTGTCCTTCTTGATGCTGAGGCTCGTCAGAAGGAAATCAGCTTTGATAACTGCTTCCCAACTGCTCATGTTGTGGTGAAAACCTCTGCAGATCAGCCCTCATTGCACTCAACTCAAAATAATCCTGAGTCTGGACAGACTCAACCCTCTAATACAGGTCAACAAATAACACCAGAATATCAAGCTAACACCACCGGATATTATCCTATATAATCTAAGGCACCGGTCTCGCGTAAACCTGTATCGACTACATCTGCCCTACCCTTTACTTGACTTTACCGGTCTTAAGCTTAAGGGGGCTCCTTTGGAGAGTGTATGATATGGTTGCTCAACTAGGAGAAGATTGGACGTTACCTATACTTCCATCTTCCTCACCTGGTAATCCAGGTTGGATTCTGGGTAACTGTTGTACCCCTCAGTCGAGGTACCAGCACGAGAAACTTCCGTAAGATCTGTTTTTCCATTGCCGTTTGGTTTTGCGGACGAGGACGGGGTTGGCGACCCTGGTGTGGAATCGGACTTCGCGGATGAAGCCCGCCTCGAGGAGTTTGTTTACCTCCGTCCTGATGGTCTGTCGCTTTTCTTCGTCCATCGGGCTCTCTGCGGGACTGGTGTTATCGCCGGATCGCTCTGCAGCGAGTGCGAGATAATCGCGGGATCAATTCCCGGCATATCTGACGGCTTCCAAGCGAATAGATCCTTGTATTTGAGGAGGAGGTCGGCTAGTTCACTTTTCAAGGCCTCTGGCTTACGTGATAACAGATCTTCTTTGTCAGAGGAAACTAGACATGCTTTGAACCCACCTACGACCAGCTGGCTGTGTCATTCTTGAGAAAAGGCTGTTAAGTCGGTTAACTGCTCATCGTCTTACCTCTGGGATGACATAACCTCTGTCCAAGCTGTCAGTCAATGCGACCTTATTGAGAAAGACGCGTAACATCTGCTTTGCCTACCGGCTATCTCTAGCAACAAAGGTGAACCGAGGGCGGGGGAAGCACGATCTGTGGCCTACAGTTCCGGGTTTGTCTCCAGCGGTAGGCCCTTTTCTCTTTTTCGTATGCTATTACCTGTTATGCGTGTAGGTAGCTAGGGTAGCATGCCCTGTCGAGTGATAGTGATTGGTTGTGGCGGGAACATCTGGCTGTCCATTCCCATTCCTTACGGATGTTCCTAACTTCCTTCCAGGTTGTTTGCTGACTATCCCAATCTTGACCTGGGACTGACAATCTCATTGGCTTGCTGACCTTCTTATTAGGCAGCTTCTTTCCATACCGCCGGGTTTAGGGTTTGCGGACTCCTACTCCTATAGGTTAGAGAGAGGATAGGCTTCTTCCTCCTGCGTGGTTTCCACACTCTCCGTCATGAAGTTCTCTGAGGGCTGCACGTCCTTCTGCTGGTCCTATGCACTGGTAATATGGCCCGGAATAGGAGCGCTTATATAGGTCGCCATTGATGGGACAGAATCTGGCAGCCCTGATTCTCAGCTTCTTGGCTTCCGCCTTGTCAGGAGGCAGCTGGTCAGCCTGCAAGTATTGGATGATTGGTGTTCTCCAATCCCAGGTCATATTGGTCGAGCACACTTCCTCCTGGCTTGGGGCGATGGCGGACCACTGGAGTCGGACTAGTGGGACGAGGGTGTCGACGTCTGTTGCTATGGCCGATCCTAGGCTTGCCAGGGCATCTGCCTCGCTGTTCTCTTCCCGTGGGACCTGCGCTATGGTCAGTTTCTTGAAGCTCCTTCTTCCATGGCTTTGTTCAGGTAGGCTTGCATACGCTCGCTTCGTGCCTCATAGGTCCCGTCCATCTGTCGGGCTACCAGTTGGGAATCGCACTTGACCTCTAGGTTCTTTGCCCCGAGCTCTCTTGCTATCCTCATGCCTAGGATGATTGCTTCGTACTCGGCCTCATTATTGGTTACCTTGAAGTCGCATCTGATTGCTTGTCGGAGGACGTCTCCTGTCGGGGTGCGGAGGACTATACCTAGGCCAGTTCCCCTCATGTTTGCGGCCCCGTCGACTGACAGGGTCCAAGATCTGGCTACCGCCCCCTCTGTCGTGCACAGAATCTCCCGATGCCTGCCTGCCTTGTTCCTTACCCGTAACTGATCCGGTCAAAAGTAGAATCAACCTCACCGTGGCCAATTACATCGATACCAATGAGATATCGATACCTTCCGCTAAAGGCCCCAGGCTAACCTGGTACGGATGAGTTGCTGGTTCCCCCCCGTATTTCCTCGCGATCCTTCACTAAGGAGCTGCTTGGGCGTGCGTGCGACAGAAAAGAAGAGTTGATCTTAAGACAAGAAAAGAGGGTACCGAAAGGTTGTTCCGAGGTAAGGCAGAAAAGGCTTCTCTAAGCCTTTCACATACACATAATAGGGTTCTGTAAGCCCTGACCTGTGTTGGCTAGCCTCCAATCTTAGATTAGAAATAGCCCAATTGGGGAATGAATCTTAGGCTTGAAAATAGCCCTCGGGATCTTAGTTACGAAGAACCCGTTCAATCCGAGAAGGGAAGTAGCGATTCACGAGTCACAGTGATCCCCGGGGGGCTGCCATCGACCAATAGTGCCATAGATGCTCGATAGCAATACTCGCTCTAAGGGGGCTTAGGCAAGCTTTTAACGCATGGTTAGAGTTGAATTGGACACACGCATATAAGACAAAAAGGAAGAGGGACGTAGGGCTCGACCAGCGGGAAGAGGGTTCCAGGCTCCAACAAATGCCATTTGGGACGGTTCGCGGGGAGGAGATCATCTCCAAGCAAGGAGCAAGGTCACTCTCGCTTCGTTCATCTGGCCAGTATGAGTTACGGAATTGGAGAAGCAGAGGGTATCGAGCAATAAGATCTTTCTGCTGACATGCGCATCAGTTGCTGCATCTTTCATTTATATGCAAAAAGGGAATGCAACCCTATACTTTGACCTATCAGCACGGGAGTGCAGCCGCTCAACCTAAGGAGAGGTAAGGCGAAACAGTTAAGTAAAAACCCCAAAAGAGGAAGGCTTGGAAGCAAAAACAACCTACTAAAGAGCCAATGAACTCGGAGTTGCTTAGCACAGACATATTGCATTTCTAACTGCAAAATACGTAACCTCATACCCTTCTTCTTAAGAAAGGGATACTAAGCCCACTTAGAGCGAATGAAAACAAGTTCTCTTTGGTTGACTCGCCCACTCTCGATACTGAAGAATCGGATTGAGTTCTTACACTCTTTTTAGGTATTACCATCGTAAGCAGCTTCTCCCGGGCCTGCCCAATCTTCAGCTGAACTTGCTGATTCCGAGTAGTCCCCTGGGTCATCTGCCCTAACTTCTTCAGCCGAGTCTGAGCTTTTAGATTGGCTTGCTGACCGAGGGAAAGCTAAAGAGTTAGGCTCCAAGATAAGAACTTGGGGACGTGCTAAGCAATCGACAAGTAAGCAAGATAAGGAAGAGTAGGCAAACTGGGTTTGGTCCACACTCGTGCGAAGGGAAACTCCAAGCACAGACAAATAGTTGGACTTCACCCAAAACTAGAGGATGCAAAGTCCGTCATCAAGCATTCCTCCAAACAGAGGAGATGTGCCACATTATGTCCAATACTCTCAAGAGTTGACGGCACCTTAATATATGGCAGGGATCTCACCGAGAACGAGATCCGGAGGAAGAACATATATCAAATCAGAAACAGAGCCAAACTAGGGGAGAAGGCTCGACCCAATGAATTCAGGGAGAGCTTACACATTCAATTCATTCAATGGAACCCGGGCTAGCTTTGACGCTAGTTACAGACATAGAATAGGCTGTAGCAGTCATCCCCTTTCTTCCGACAGGCTTGCGTGTGCCTTCATCTCAGTAATTAGTAAACAACTTTTGCGGCTACGTTCCCGTAACTGTCATAAATCCATCGATTGTTCACGACGATGGATGCTTCGTACGTTGCTGCTTTGTACTTCTCTGAGGAAGTCAAGCATCACGGGCTTCCCAAGTCGATCACGTCGGATAGGGACACTCGGTTCCTCAGTAACTTTTGGCGAAGTTTATGGAAGCTACTCGGGACAGTTTTGCAGTTCAGTAGTGCCTATCATCCTCAAACCGATGGGCAAACCGAGGTAGTCAATCGCTCTCGTTGGGAAACTTGTTGCGAAGCCTCGCAGCGAAGAAGCCAAAGCAGTGGGATACTGTCCTCCCGCAAGCAGAGTTTGCCTATAACTCAACGGTCAATCGCTCGACGGGTAAGAGTCCATTCGAGATTTTTTATGGGCATATTCCAAAACATTACTTGGATATCTCTACTGTACCGGATTCACCTTTGGCTAGCAAGCGGGCTGAAGACTTTGCTAAACGAACACCCTCCAAGATTGCTAAGGCATCCAAAGAATCAACAGAGGAACCTAAGAGGTGAAACAGAGTGACTCCAGTCAAGGAGCCATTCGAGTCCCTAGCCACGATCCCTAACCCAGCGACACCAGATTCAACATCAAAGGCTGCATCGCAATTTATCTTCATGTAACCTTGTGCGGGCTTGGCCCATCTTTCTCTATCACGGCCAAAAGGAGTTGAAGCACCCACCAAATTCTTTCTCTTGCTGCTCCAATACTCACACGTGCCACGAAATAACTTTACCAAAACCATACGTGGCTTCGGGGAATCCTTGTCAAACAATGCTCGGCATCTCTCTTTCCACACAAACCTGGGGTTCTCGTACTATCTGAACCAATGGCACCTGCGCTCGCTTTGAACCTTTTCCTTTACTTCTTTCCCCTCTCAAATTGTTAGGAATTCCTAGAAGAGAATAGAAGGTAATTTTTTTATAACAGGACACTTTCATCTTGCTTTAGAGGCCCGAATGTTCCTTATTCTTGCCTTCTATTCTAAACTTATCGAGGGATGAGGAACCGGATTATCCTGCTTTCCTTAAACCTATGTAGTGAGTCGTGTAGGTGGCGTGTTGAAATTAGGACCCTACATTGGGCTACTTTTCTCCTCATCGCTAGCCAGTTTCCAAAAGGGAGAAGAATAGGTCTTCTGGCCAGGCATACTACTAATCGATTCTTTGGCCATTCATGATCGAATACAACCTAGGAAGAGTTGTACGCCTACATAACCTACCTCCCAGACGGAGGGAAGAAGGTATCAGATCTATGTAGTTCTCTACCCCTTTAGTTAAACCAGTTCCTGTACTTTGAATGAATTCCAGTCAGTCAAGTAATCGGGTGGAAGGGGAGAGGTGAGGCGGGCCCCTTCCCCTAAAAAAGGAAGCAAGCAAAAGTCTCACCATGACAAGGGCCTGCCTACGCACCAAGTATACCGATTCTCCCATAAAGCCAATGAATTGCCCTTGGTTATCCTACCCATTATATATATATATATAATTCCCACCTTGTTCTATTGCTCTCTCTCGAAGGGAGCGCTAAACCTCCTTCTCTTTGATAGGCTTATTCTTATTCAATTGATAGTGGCCCCTCCTTACGTTACTTTAATTCGATGGGGAGGGTGGGAGTAAGGAGCGGGTACGGGAGCTTGAACAGGAACAAAATAACGAGAAGTAGATTTGCCTGGGGTAGGCCTCACCTACGACCACTCTTCGACTATCTTCGACTATTGAAGTTCAGACTTTCTCCGTCCCGGGTGGGCTCACTTTTCTGCCTTTTCCTCCCACGATTGTTGGATTAGCTCAAGCAACCTATCAACCTAAGTTGTTGAAAGGGGCTGCTAGTTGTAGCGCGCTAGCGCCCCCATAGAGTAATACTATTCTTCTGCGAGACTCCATCCAAATCCGCAACTCGTTGGTTGGTGTTCAATTCTTTTTTTGAATACTATGCCAAAGCCAAAAATTCCATTCTTCGTCTTCCTAGTCGCAGTATTCTTGCTCAACCCAACATGCATTTTAGAGTGCCGTGCCGGGGCGATAGGCGCGCCGCAGTCACGCATTCGAGCAAGAGCCCTTTTTTTTTCGTCAGCAGATTTCGCTCCTCAAGTTCTTCTTTGATCTGCCGCTGTTAGAACACAACAATTTTAATCCCTTTTTTTTGTGGTTTAATGGTCTCAATGATGAATCGATTATTCGATATCCCTATCCCTTCTTTTTTTCTTTTTTTGGCACGACGGAATGGCAGAAAAGCAATGAAACCCGCGATGGCTACTGAATAACCTCCTTTTACTTTCTTAATAATAAAGCCTTTGACCTTTGTCTTCCTTCGAAAAATCTTGTTCATTTCGATCCAAGCTCGGTTTTGTCTGAATCTTCGTGGAAGAATAAAAAGCGGTTCACCAGCCACTACACCCAGGGATCCCACCTTAGCATTAAACCTGGCGGCTGCTCGCTCTTTGATCAGTGATTCACCGGCCACTACATCGATGAAGAATCTCTCCAAAATCCGCTTTTTTATCAGTGATTCACCGGCCACTACATCCAGGGATCCCACCTTATTCTCAAACCTGGTGGCTCGGTTGATTGGCACTCCTGTAGGCTCATCTTGCATAACCATTCTGGGGGTCCCAGGTCCTGCATCCACCAAGAACATTTCTTCCCTTAAGCGTAAAACTTCAGATTGTAAGGCGTTTCCACTACATAAGAAAAAACTGGAATTAGATCTTGTAAATGATCGACTCAAATAGATGCTCATCATTTATTTTATCCTCCTCTTCCTGTTCTATTGATCAGAAGCATCCAGCAGCGCCACGCCAGTAGAAAGAGTCTTTCTACTAAAGAATTGCTTATCTTATAGACTCAACAGCAACCAAAAGTGAACTCGCTTATCCGTCGTATCCTTTTTATATTTTATCCTTTTTTTCCTTCTGGAACAGGGCTCCTCCTAAAGCGCGCAAGGGGCCACCCACCCTTTCCCCTTGCCCCTCAAATTCCTTAAGGAATGAGAGGGCCTCTCCAGAAAAAACAGGAATACAAAAAAATTAAAAAGCGACATCCAAAGTAGATCGATCGTGCTTTCTTTAAAGGGATGAGCCATGCCCATCCAAAGTAGATCGGAATACAAATAAAATTAAAAAGGCCATCATTGGGGCAAACAATGCAATAGCTTCGGTTAGAGCAAAGCCCAAAATGGCATAACCAAACAATTGTTTAGCCAATGATGGATTTCTGGCTACGGAATTTATCAAAGAACTAAACACGTTTCCAATACCAATTGCAGCTCCGGCTGAAGCAATTGTAGCAGCTCCTGCACCCATTGATTTTGCACCTTCTAACATCAGAATTATCAATTCTCTTTTATCTTATATATAGTTAACCCTCCGGAAACCTGAAATTTAATTTTTATTTCTTTATTTCTTGGAATGCATTCTTTTCGATCTTGTACTAAGGCACATTGAACACCAACCCAATCTTGAAGAAAAAAACTAATTTAATTGAATATAGCCAGCCCCTTTCCTTCTTACCTAATTACGATTCCGTTGCCGGCAACAGCAGGAAAGGTCAACTTGAAAGTCTTCTTATGAGCCTGAATTATATATATATGTATCTTAAACCAGGTTATTTATATCTTTTATAGAATACTAGTCCAACAATCTCCTCAGGTTCGCTCTGAACAACTAACTAGGTCGATGGCTACTATTCCTACTCTTTGTACGGAGTACCGCTAACCGTAACTCTGGACAGCTTGTTGCGTGTTCAGAGGAAATCTAACTGACAACCCAACTTGGTTGGTGTTGCACACTAAATTAAGTTTAGAAGGTTTACTTTGTGACTTTGTTTGCCTATCGCCCTTTCGTTCCGCGCTCTTGCTTGATTTGCTTTTTTCGAATGAATCTGTTCTGAGAATATCTACGCTCTTTCATGCTTCAATCGATAGCGCTATACCTTTGCAAGACAAAAATATATATTTTTTAGAAGAATGCATTCCTCAGAGTGAAAGGAGAAGGGTTCAGGGGTAGGACTAGATAGAGATCATTTTTATGTTTTTTAGTTCAAGTTCAGCTTCCCCAGGCCGAAAAAAACTCCCTATCTATCTGAGGGCAAGACTGCCTGTGTAGGCAAAAACTCAATCAATCCAATCAAAGCTTTTTTCCATAGAATTTTTGACATCGGAAAAGACTCCCAGAGAGAATCTTCCGAATCAGCTAACAGACCTACTATCTGATATATATGCTAGAGCGAAGTATGCTCCTAGGTAAGCTACTTGCTTTGGATCTGCCTCTCGAGCACGAGGGTCGTATTCATCAGGCTATCGATCACAAGCATCAGACTATGTTGAATCACACTCACGAGAATCAGGGCATGGATCTGGCTAGGGGTATGTATCTGTTGATACCACGAGCTATGGATCTTTTTTTACTGGCACTGGGTTTGTTTCATTTTCTTCAGATTGACATAACATTTATCTCTTCTCAGAATTCCTAACACAGAACAAGGGTGCTCTAAGCACTAGCAAATAGTATGCCGCGGAGGATGGACGGCACAAGTCAGAAAAATGGTTTGGTTTCAAACTCAAAATAGCGTACTCTCCAAGCAAGTCGAGTCCTACCTTTTTTTTGCATGTGAAACAATACCCCACCTAGGTATACGTCCTTAAGGAGAGTCTTGTTCAGGAATGTGGATAATGAAAACCCGGACTCGCAGAGGTTCACATCATCTTTATAGTTGCAATTGGTTGAATAAAAAAATCTAGAAGAAAATGCTGACTTTGAATAAAGAAGAAGCCCGGCCGTCACTCACTCCTTCCTTTCTGGTTAGCGTTCCGGTCAGCAAGACAGATGTTGATTGTTTTGATATTTGATTTGAAACTGAACGATCTACTCTACACAGGTGTAGGAGACCTCGAGTTGAGACAGCCACGGATGACAGATCAGTAGCAGCTAGGTTGAACTCGCAGAAGTTGGGAACCATTCGGACCCATCAGCTGCAGTCGCTTTCACATATGTATTACCGATTCTCCGACAGATATGGTAGGAGTTCCGTAGTATCCGTCACTTTATCCATTTATCCGTAGCAAACTTGAGGCTATCCTCTCATATCGGGAAATTCATCCCACTCAACCAGGGCCGCACTCGACTGTGTTGGATAGGTATTAAGACCCCTGTGTCCCTTTTGGACCTTATGCCCCAACGAAATCCCCTAGAATCCATCCATCCATTACCGGGGGTTTTTCCATTCCACTCACTGATCAGACCTCCATCACTCAGCCCGGACATGTTTTGCTTCGGTCTATTTCCGGCATCATATACATAGTTAGCGCATTCATCATAGTTAGAAGCTCTTACTCGCTACTCCTTCCGCGACTTTCTTGATTGTGCTACGAACCAAAGCAACCTTGTGCTCTCAGTTTGGGAATAAAAGTTCAATCCGATTAGAGCAGACATGGTATAATGGGTTTCTTTACCGGGAGAAAGGGGATATTTATTTGAACCCATTTCCAACCAAGCGGGTTTGAAGCAATTACAGGGGAAACCACAATCTTAGAGTTTGTACGACTAGGTCTATCCGCGGTCTTGGGGGACCATGGTAGAATAGGGCTTTTGGTTTGGGGCTACGCACCTTGGTTCTAGCAGCACCATCTCCATACCTTCCTTCCGTATCCGAGGCTCTTATTTGCCAGATAAGAAGATCTTTTGCCAATTCTAACAATCTCACTCACCTCCTGATTCAATAGATGCTGATTCTAGAGCAAGTTATATCCGTATCCAAGACTACAAAAGTTATTTTCAACAAAAGGGGATAGGAAAAAGAGCTAGGAAAGAAGGCGGCATAAACTTTCATTTCTTTGAAAAAACTTCTTTCTGTGCATAGGAAAAGGGAGTTTGTCGGGAAGCACAATATGAACCAATGAAGTGAAGAATTATGGCCGTCGCTATGACTCCAGTACGCATTTACCGGGAGATAGGTTGACCTATTCTAACTAATATAATCGTGCGAAGTCTTTAAATAGGCTTTTTAGCGATCACGAAAGCGATTAGTAAGCGAACTAGGATCTGCAAGATTCGACTTTGAGCCGCCTATGAACCTTGGTTCACGCTCTACGTATCTTATTCTTTCAAGCCAAAGAAATGAATGAACCATCGAGTCGAGAAGACCGAAGCGGAAGGGTCTTTTCTCACAGCCCGGAAAGCGAAGTCGAAGCGATACGTTACAGCCTGCCGCACGACTTTATCCATCTTTTAAATCTGTGGCTCTAGAGGAGCTATAGAATGAAGTTATTTACTTTCCCCCCTCGGGTCACTTAACTATAGTAAGGGGACTTTTCTCTTTAACGTAGTCAAAGAGTATGCTTTTAGAGGCCTTTTCCGGGTCTTCTTCATTCGTACGGACTAAGTACACGCAATCCTAATTATGAAGCTGACCAGAGACTCCGCCTTTCATGTCAAGGAAAGGAGTAAGGGGCTAGCGATACGAATTCCCATTGTTTCGTTCAATTATACGGGCTACTTAATTATAGTACAGCCCAACCCAACCAAAAAGTCAAGCAAAATGGGGTAAACCTTTCTTCCTCTTTTTTAAGAAAAAGAAGAAAAACTGGATTGATAAGGTTAGTTCCGACCGACGGATAAGGATGAGAGTCCTGCAACTAATAAGGCAGGGGCGAGTTACCTCAGAGCAAGCTAGCACTGGTGCTACTGAAATGGGCCTCTACCCATACCCTTAGTATCAGAAAGCCGTGTAGGAGGTGAAGGTGAACCGGACAATTGGTCTTTGAACCTACTTTTCATGCCATTAAAACTCCTCGGACATTAGTCCCGATATATCTTTGGATCGAACTAATCCATTGTAGGAACCTGTAAAGGATCTGTCACCGCTGTTCTTGACGACTTATGCTGCTGAGTTATATGATGTTAGAGTCAAGTCGGATGCCGCTGACTCAGTAGACGATACAATTTACGTAGCTTAATCTGTAGATGATACCACTGATGTTGTTGAATTGAATCAGACGTTGTTGCTAAACCATCTGCTTTAGGTGGTACCACAGGAAGCCCATAACATAATCTAGAGCACCCATCGGGTAAGAAGAAAGAAAAGATAGTACCTAGTTAGCTCTATGAAGTTTCCATTGCCACTGGGTGCTCCTTTCGAGTTTTGACCCAAGAAGACTGTTCTGCGCTGGGTAGTACCCATAACTTGAACTAGGAACTCGGCATTATAGGACCGAGTCTTCTTTACTTACTGAGTGTTCCGCTTTATCCGATCTTTTAGCAGCCGTCACTTCATCAGTTGTTTACCTCCATGTCGTAGCTTGAAGGGTTGGGTTCTGATAGAACTCTATCCATAGAGACCTCCTCCCTTTGCTCGTATATAGCACTTAGAAGAGTTAGTTTTCCCCGAGAAGGGTTTAGAGTATAGAGAGGATGCCTTTTGATAAAAGAGAATAGTAATAGTAAAAGTAAGACAGAAACCCTAGAATGCCTAGAAAAGATTAAGAGTCCGCGATACCGGCATTTCTTTTCTCTCGATTTTTTTCTTTTAGTCAGCATTAATCCTAGCTTAGCTTCAGAGCTTACTTTATTGATTGTTGAATACATAATGAATAAAGATTAGCACATAGTAGTTAGCTTTGCGGGAGAACGAAAAATTATACGGTGTTATATCTTAGCAGAAATATGGCACATTTATATTTGACAAGAGAGGAGAGCTCTGCTAGGGTTTCCGTACAGTACGCTGCAATCGTCACTGATAAGGCTTTCCTGGGCTGTAGGGCCATGGAGGCCACCCCTCCGCCCCTCACGTCACCGCAAGGGCCACCCAAGCGCAGTCGGAAGTTCCAGGAAGTAAACACTGAGGAATTCCCCACGCTAGACAATCCAATGCCAAAAGCTTTTAGCTTTTTAGTGGCAGGGTATCAAAGCGATACACAAGATAACTGGTTAATCGAAGAGCAAGAGGATGTAGCCTACCAGAAGCTGTTCGAGCAGAAAGAGCAACCTGGAAGCAGTCCTAGCGTACAATTCTCTCGCGAGGATTACCGACAGGTATGGTTGCCATGGCACAAATCTGTGATTGTTAAAGTGTTAGGCAGGGCAATGGGGTATGGATTTATGTATCCTAGACTTAAGCTGAAATGGGCAAAAAAGGTTGATTTGGAGCTGATAGATCGAGAGTTTGGGTTCTTTATAGCGTCATTCTCGTCGTTGGAAGATTATGAGATGGTAATCAGTGGAGGACCATGGATTAGTTGTGGACACTACGTCACGATCAGGGAATGGCAGCCGATGTTTAACTCTGACTCAGCTGAGATTGGCACTACTGCAATCTGGATTCGACTTCCCGGACTACCTATTGAGCTCTTTGACAAAATAATCCTAAAAACAATAGGGGATTGTGTGGGTAGAACTATTAAAATGGATCAACCTACAGAAGCTGCTACTATACTAGAGGTAAATTCGCAAGGGTATGTGTGGAGGTTAACCTGGCTAAACCCCTAGTTGGCGGTGTACTGATTGAGAACTATTGGCAGAAAATTGTTTACTCTTAGCTCTCCATGCTATATGCTATTCATGTGGATTGTACGGGCACAGAGCGGAAGCCTGCCCCAAAGGAGGTCCTCAGGAAAGGCCTATGAAAGAGCCAGAGCCGACCAAGCAGACAGAAGCACAACCAGCTGAATGCTTTGGGCCATGGATGGTGGCCAAGAGAAGGGAAAGAAGATCGAAGACAAGGACTGAAAAGAACCCTAATCCTCAATCAAACAAAGCTGGGGGGTCAAGATTCACACCACTATTCCAGGAAGATGAGAAGGTGGAAGCTCACAGTGAGCAAGTAGAGGAAGTGGCACCTGAGAGTAGTAAGCAGACGTTAGCAAAAGGAGTCAAGAACCAAGCCCTCAAAGACATAACAAATGTGGGGAAGACAAAAGCAAAAGGAAAGAGCCGGGAGGGGATATTAAAGTTTGCTGCGGAGAACCTCTCAATCTAATGATTCTGGGAAGGCGTGACTTAGATATTCCTGCTCTCTTTCTGTTGGAAGGGACTTCACTAATGCATCTAATGCAGTTCTCTTCTCCATGGACTGCTCTGAGCTAGCCCTTTGGCAGAGTCCGGAATATTAAATTGTTGATGGGAGATATCCAAAATAGTTAACTCGGCCTGTTTGAGGACAGCCTCCAATTGATATGGTCGTTCCTGGAACCTTTTGAGTGCACAAGAAGGTAGGAGTCAAAGGCTCCGCGCGGATTCAACTCCCGCTAATCCTATATATAATTGTGGTTTTCCGACGGTTCCTTCTGAAGCTGTACTTCCAGCCCCTCCTCCACTGACAAGCAGTGAAGCCAGTCCCTTCCTTCGAAGGATACCATCTGACTGAAATTTGGAGCAGTCTGGTCTTTCGTCTGAAGCTCCCGAGTCTTACCTTTTAGATGGGTTCCACCCTTTCCTCAGGTGAGCTTTCCTTTCCCGACTTTTTAGGCTATCCTTCATCAGGACAGAACTATGCATGCTTTGAATGCCCATACGACTAGTTTTTCTACCCCCCTACGTAAAAAAAGTAAGGTGGGGATTTTTTCCCCCCTAGTTCTAATGCCTTTAGGGGAAGTTCGGGGATCACAGGTGATGAGTATTGTTTACTTATTTCCTCTCCTTATTTTGAATTGGTCGAGCTCCTAAAGGCCCTCGTCTCGTTGTGCAACTCGATCTTTCATCCGAAGATGGAGAATAGTCTGTTTCGGGAATATGACTTCGAGTTGTTACTGCTATTTGGTTAACGACGGATGGGGATCCCCAGCTCTGTGGAATTCGGTTATTAGTATGGAGCTATTCCCCGAACAGCTTATTATGAGCACTTCGCAGCGAAAGAGACCTCCTGTTGTCCTTCAAGGGTTCCCCAAAAAAGGGAGATGTTTTAAACTAATTTCTCGGATGAGAAAAGACAAGAAGGAAGGCTTGGCAATGTTTGCAGGAGACTATTTAGGTATCATAAATAACCGATTCTTCCCCGCGCTTACTTTAGCCTCGATTTCTATCTCGAGAACGTGTTACCAGGAAACTAGAAAATGGGGGTTCTTCCCCTGCAACACGAACCGCGGGAATGCTTTCTTGGTTTCCATCGAATAAGGCTTTTATCCAGTCCGTTCACCAGGCAGGAGTAATCTCCGAAAAAGAAATAGGAAGGCTTGCCCTTTCTTATCTATTTCCTCTACGCGCCCAATCTTAACATGAATTGGTCGCTGCACAGGAAGAATCCCGACCTCGCATCTTTCCTCGTCCCGGTGAGAACACTATTATCCAACAGATTCAGTTCATTCCGACCCCCCCAATTGTAATATTTGAAGGATATGCAGCAGATGTGCAATCATATAAGGGGGATCCCTAACTATACTATAGTCAACACAACCATATGTGGAAATCTTCTCAGGATGGCAACAAGATAGGTCTAGAATATATTTATTTATGCCCTTGTGGTGTGGGACCAATATTCCTGTTGTGCATTAAAGGCCGATCTAGCCGCCTTCGTGAGGGATCCCTTTTACATGAATTGATAAAAGATTGAGGAGACGCAGTCCTCATTCTAGTTGGTACGCTTGAGGGAGTGATTGCAGCTAGAGGTGAGTGCAGGTCGGTTACACTCCTTGTCTGTATGAAGTGATGTATGGTACAAAAAACCTATCCATACCAGACGAGCCATTCCTTCTCCGTCTGGCCCAAGGTATCACCATCGTTACAAAGACCGGATAAGGGCATCCAAGCCCTTTCTATGGGTTGAAGCACGGGGTTCCTTTTTTTTTTTTCTTTCGGTTAGGGGGATTTTATTACCTTCTCCTTAAGAGGCTGAAGGACTGTTGGGTTTTCTTAATTCTTTTCTTTTCAGAGCGGTAGAAAAGAAAGGCGTAAAGCCTTTACGAGGATTAGCCTTTCGAGGAGGAGTTACTTTTAGACTTCCTAATACGATACGGATTCTTTTTGCAAAGAAAGGCGATTAGATCCTTCCGCCTTTGATGCCTTTGATGATTGACTTACATCATGTTTGGTTCTGGATCCTCCTGGGGCACTGCTAGCGGTGGTGAATAACTAGGGCTAACACTAGAATACGGGAAACCCGTCGCGTGACCAGTCAAGTTGAACAAAGTGCTTTTGCGCCCACCTCCTTCTCATCAGAGATATGGAACTCAAACAACAATTTCATTACCTCCAATGAACAGACGAACCGAGCGATCCTAATGCAAAGAACTCCAGTGAGGAGAGATGGTTACCTTTTCGTTTACGTAATAGGAGGAGGCAATGAATATGGAATGGTTGTATACCGAGGCAATGCTATTCTTCTTTTCAGCCAAAAGCCTATTCTTTATGGTGTGCCAGTTGCTGATTAGTTTAGTTTCCCTAAAGAGGTAAGAGGACAGAAAGTCAATCAGATAATCAGAGTTGGGACGAGAGGTAGCGGTTCCGTGGTTCGGCGGGTAGAGGAGATCACTATGAAGATAAAAAGGCATCGGAAGAGGTTTTTATCCCAATTAATAGGTAGCATTTTTGGAACTCTTTTCTATCCTTGTCCTTTGCTGGCTAGAGCCACGGAGCTAAAGGCAGTCTATTCTTATTCAATTGCGTTGAGCTCCTTCTCGAGCAGTAAGAGCTCCTTCCGTCGTCCGATTCTATGCCCGCTACGCCCCTTGCGCCGCTATCATTTAGCTTGAGCCGGGGACTCCTGTCTAACTTGCGACAGCTATTTCTCCTTTTTATAGATATCACCGTTCAAGCGGAAGACTAAGAAGACTTTCTCTCGTAGTAGGGCACCATTCACAATTGATGAAGCCAATGTAGGTCCCCACAACATCATCATGATGTCATGGATTACCGACAAAGGCTATCTATCTCTTGCTGATTTGAGATCAAACGAATATACATTCATAGGTCTCAGTTTCCGCAACCGAATGCTCTCCCGAATTACTTAGTGAAGGGAGAGAGAGTATGGAAGTCAAGGAGGGAAAGGATTCCCTGGGAGAGAGAGTGGTAATAGATGTCGATGTCCTTGCTTCATTTCCATGTGAAGATTGGTTGACGTTCGCTTCCGAACTGGATGCGCCCGAAGCTCCTCCCGCAGACCCAACAGTTAACACCATATGGGTGAAGTCCTCGCCCGTGAGCAGTGCTCGTAAAGCAGCAAAAGCCGAGCGTATTATTCCCACTTGCCGGTCCACGTTTCCTCAACTTTAGCCGATCTTGTCAAAGCCGGAGAAATGGTAGAGTATGGGATTAGGATAGGGAAGATCGAAGGGATAGGTAGCAAGCAGAGCGATACGAGCTATTAGAGGATGACTGTGTTGGAGTCGGGAGAGGGCTGTTGTTAGCTCGGGCTCGGTTAGATTTACTTGAAGAAAAGGGAAGATATTACCGCTGAGCGACTCAGAAAGCTTTTTCCGGTCACAGGCGTAAAGACCAACCATGCTTAGGAGATTCTACGAAGGCTCTTGTGAGACCTAGGTTGTTTTCGAAATCAATCAAACGAGACGCGCCCCGGGTGGGCTTTGTGATGTTTATCAGAATAAAATATGGCGCGAGACGCACAGAGATAAGAAGCAAATGTACCAGCATGCTTTCCGCCCGCTACTCGTTCATCATTCAGACAGATGCGCCTCTCTCCCAGTCGTCCGGGTTCATCGTTCAATCCATCATTCGTAATGGAAATATAAAGGGGCCGTAGTGGCTTTTATGGGTAGAATGCTACCGAAGTTTCGCACTTGTTATTCGCTGACGACGTACTTTATTCACGAAAGCCTCTTGTTCTCAGGCCTCAGTGGTGAGGGACACTCTTCACGATTTAAGCTTGATTTCGGGGATGAGAATCAACCACCAGAAATCGAAGTTTATGTAGGGTTCTTCAGTTCCACCTAATCTGCGTGGTGATAGAGGGCCTATCACGGGGATGACCTTCACTACGGAGTTAGATAGGTATCTTGTCACGAAAGGACCCTCGAAGCGGACATATATAGAAAGCTTTCAGGCACCTGTGTGAGCTAGTTAGACTAGCAACTTGCTGTCTTCATATGCAACTCAGTCAATGCCACCTTATTGAGAAAGACGCGTAACAGAAGCTATCTATTGCCTTAGGTAAAGGGAAGAGGATTCACGAGAGAGTCACATTCAGCTATCGCGCTTCCCTTCTACCGCGCGACTTCGCTTGGTTCGGAAAAGAAAGGTCGACTTGGTGCACCCCTGTGAGATACCTGCTTTCTTCTTAAGCCTTCTGAAAGGCTTGATAAACTTTCTTATGGTTGGAGAGGAGGTAACCAAGGAATGGATGAACGGGATAAGGAGATTCATGCGCTGCGAAGGCAAGTTGAGCAACTCACGGTTCAGCTTAACTGTCTCGTGAATCGTAGTGAGCACGGTTCTGCTCGTGGATGCGAGAGTGATGAATCCGACGAGATCAAGCCATTTGCTCAGCAACGATTTCGAAATGAGCAGCTGCTGCGGGATGCTTTTTCGCTATCGGGATGGCCTTAAGATGGATCGTGGTAGAGTGGCTACGGTTGACCGTAATTCCCTTAATGCCCGATTGGTTCTCCTCTGAGAGTCTTCTATCACAACTCACCCCACTGGCATGGAAGAGGAGTGATGACCTTCCTGCTTGTTAACATAAGCAGCATAATATCATAGTAGAGATAGCCATCACAGCTTCAAATAAAGCGCTGTGAAGAGCTAGTCAATTACCGAGTAGCTTTCAAAACAGGAACTCTATCTTAAACTACGCGCTTTTCTTACCTATTAGTAATTAGTAGTAGAACCATTAAGAAGAAATTAAAGTTGTGACTGGCTAAAGAGACAGGTAAGCAAGCAAGCTGAAAGAGACAGGATTCTTTTTCCAGTTTTTATTGTTCGTAGATCAGGCTAACCTGTTAGGAAGCAGCTGCCAAAGAAGACCAACCAGTCAGTTCCAGGCAAGCAATAAGGAAGTTCAAAGCATAGTGTTAGCTCTTTCTTGGATCTGTAGTTACCGGAAAGCCATCCAATAGATCAGTAGGTCAATCCAATCTGGTTGCAACCTTTCCAATGCGTTGTAGGCTCGCAGGGAATGTTTTTTCTTTACTGTGAAGTGAATGTCTCACTTCTGTCGGGTTTTTCTTTCCGGAAGGTTCTTTGTCTCTAAGCTGTGCTTCTGATCTGTCACTGGCAATCTATCTTATCTCTCTCTTTCCATTTCGGACCTCTCTTTCCGGTCTGCTAGCCTTACAAGTCCAAGTCTTCCAGTGAGCGATTACGTACCTACGCTTTCCATTAGCAGAAAAAGCTGTACAAGTGGTCTCAGTCTTAGATGTAGTAAAAGAAGTAGTTTTGTTTAACAGGCCCCGCACCCGCTGTGAATCAATCCTCGTGTAATAGCTCCTAGACCCATAAGTTCGGAATACCGATGCCTTCTTTCATGTAGTTCTTTTCGTAGGTAAAGTAAAAAAATCCCTATCAGCCTTCTAAATAGGAAACTCTCCGTCTGTTAGCTATCGTTCTAGCCGGAAACATAACTCCCAATCATTACTAACCTCACCTCTATCCTGTACCCTAAGAGAAGTGTAGGCGGAAGAGAGGGCTATGGCTAATGTCGCAAGTGAGCTTGTTTGGCTACGCAGTTTCTTAGCCTTTTTGGATCAACCGGCCAGAGGTCACACGGTTCTTTATTGCGATAATCAAGCGGCCTTGCATATTGCAGCCAATCCGCTTTTTCATGAGCGCGCTAAACATATTGAGACCGACTCTCACTTTGTTCGTGAGCGGTTACTTAAAGGTGAAATCAAGCCTTGCTATGTACCTTCACGCCTTCAGCTTGCTGATTTTTTTACTAAAGCCCTTGGTAGTCGGCAGTTTCATTCACTACTAGGCAAGTTTGGCATTTACAGTGTGCATGCTCCAACTTGAGGATTAGTATTATAGATAACGAAGACTTGGTCAGCAAGCTTTACGAGACTTGGACAGCAAGCTTTGTATCACTTGTATATATATATATACTTGTACACCTCCAAACATGAAGATTGAGATTATTGCCAATATTTCTTCAGTAAATCACTTTCGTCCTATCAGTCTAACCAATTATCTCCTCACCAAGGTTATCGTCAATCGCATTAGGCCTTGGTTGGATAAGATTATTAGCCCTCTAATAGGGAGTTTCTTACCCGGTCGGGATACCAAGCTGCATCAGTCGAATCACCAACGCTGAAGGCGAATGATATTGAGGGTTGAAAGCGAAGAATGTCTGAAATCCTAGGTTCACCCAGGGCATCCCCGACCACCAATTGCGAGCCACGCCTGGCCAAGAGATCCCGTCCCACCGATCAAACGACTATGGATGATGTCCCAATTGACCCTGTCCGTCCTTCCTCCTTTTTTTCCCTATAAAAACTTCACCGAAAGGTATATCTTAAAAAGAAGAAAGCAAAGGAGACCCACTTGCCCACTTCTCCTTCCCCGCCCGGTTCTTCATGTTTCGGGCGGGCCTCGTTCTTATTGAGAGGAAATCGCTCAAAAAGACTACACCCCTAGCCGGAATTCCCATTTCCATTTCCATTTTCATTCTTAACCCCCCATTCTAACCATTCTTAAGACCGCCAAGCCCTCTCGAATGAGTTCTACTATAGAAGCCTTCAACGTGGACCCGGGGACAAATCTTTCACTCACTGAGAAGTGAAAACCTGTGACTAGATCGTCCTGAAGACGGATGCGACGGGAAGAAGTGGCATTTGGAAGTGTTGCTGATTTAACATTTAGGTTTCGGCATAACAAAGCTTGCACTGTCTTTTCGCACTTAGGTGCACAGCGTGCCATTGGTAATGATTCTACTACGGTGCCACAAATTCGCAAGCTGATCCTAAAGTTTCGTTGTTGTTCATTGGATTCCGGAGGAACTACTTCGTTAGGATTGGGGAATTGCTGCGATTCTTCCTGAATAGCCTGGATTCTCCCGTCGAGAGTCACTTTGAAAGTTTCACCTAAACTCTTCCGACTGAATATGATAAAGCCTATAAAACAACAAGCTACTATCATTTCTTCATTATAGATTGAGATCTTCTTCGAACTTAATGCACAAATAGATAGAATAGCAGCAAATAGCATCTTTCTAGCCTGAATATTCGTCGAAAAAAATATCATTTCGAAAGCCTATCTCTATCTTTCAGCAACTGAACGGCATGAGAAAGAAGGCAATTCGGTTTCCAGCAGTGGATTCAGTAGAAGTGGATTCGTTGATGAAAGTGTTGGGACTCTCAAAAAAGAGATTCTTCTAATAAAGCAGAAGTGGGCCACCATTTCACCGGCACAACCTACCTATGCACCAGCACCACAAATGATAGCAGAGACGACAGCAGGGGCGTAGGCGATCAACGAATTGACCAGGTGGTTGCAGAGGGAACAGGAGCAGACCAATTGCATTTTACTCTTTTGCCTTTGAATCTTAGGCGGATTGGATTGACTCAGTTGACCTAGTAGCAAAAGTTTTTTTCTATTGCAACGTCAGCATCTGATCAAGACACAGAGCGAGTTGGAGATGCCGTGCCCGGTGAAGTGAAGGTAACCAACCCTGCGGGAGAGTCCGGCAGATCTAACACAGAGACGGATAAAACATAAATAAGTAAAAATAAAAAAGAAAGAAGAGAACTTCGTATTTTGGTAATTCTCTAGGAGTCATCTTTAACCTTGAATGCTATTAATAGATTCTACAGCAATAGTCCCTCGGACTCGGAAAGTAATAACGAAAATGGCTAACCCAATAGCAGATTCCGCAGCTGCCACCGTTGGAACCAATGAAGCAAATAATTGACCCATCATATCATCCAAAGAAACAGAAAAGACCAAAAAGTTCAAATTCACAGCTAATAACATTGATTCAATTGGCATTGACATTATAGGAATATTTCGTCTATTAAGGAGGATTCCCCGAATACCTAAAATAGAAATGATCATAGAAAATGTAAAATATTTGATAGGATCCGTTTCGGGAACGTGGAATGGTTTAGAAATTCAAATGTTATATAAATAGGGGAGAAGATGTTACCTCTCTTGGCGTGATTTTAATTATACCATCTCTATCTAGGGAAAGAGTCCCGCCTTCGATGCAACAGTTGTACCGAATCCAAGTCTAATCCTAACTAAATTCTATACATCATAATATAGAAAAAGACCCTTTGCCACTTCCTTTTTTCGTAGCAACAAATAAAAGGCGTCCCGGCACTATTAAAAGGATATGCCCTTCCTTATTTACGCAAATAAAGCCGCCGAAGAATGGGAATGCGTTACTCTACCAAGTAAAGCAACTCCAACTTTCACTGCAACTGGCTCGCAAACTATTCCTGCTTAGGGATACAACCTATGGCAACTACCAATGGCTGACTTACTCCAGCATTGCTTTTATAACTTAACTTGCTTGTTAGCCTTAGGGACTCTAACCCCTAGAATAGAAGTAGAACTCGCTCGCAGGTAGGGAGAAATGGAACTCCATGGTTGCTTTCTCCAATTGGCTCACAAGAAAGAGTAATGGCACGGGAAAGGGATGCCACTCTATTGTGTTGGGCAAGAACTGGTACTGCTACGAGAGGGCTCCCACCCCTCCTGCTATACTGGGCTTCCACTTCTTATATTCCTTTGTAAACACCGAAGAAATCCAACACTGGTAAACTCATATCTCAAGGAAAAAAATCCCTAAGATTAGTTGCCCATACATAAGTACTGGGACAACGCTTAGGACTGCAGGAAATAGGATAGCCACTAGGCCAGCTACTAAATACACACGCACTAAACAATATATGGTAAAAGCATCTTCTCTGGGAGAAAGAAAAAGAAATCCATATTGGCAACCAGGGCTTACCCCTACTCTTATTGCTTGACTAGAAATTATGCTTGCAACACTTGAAAGTGAAATTGGAACTTCCAGGCAAATTCATTCCTCTTTCACCCTCCTCTCCGCCCGCCTGTTTAGCAATCCAGCTATTGAGTGTACTACGAGGGCCTTCGCTGAGCTTTGGTCCACCACCTGGATAGGGTTCTAGGGAAAGGGAAACAGAAGAGAACTCTCTATTGATGGCTGTAGTCCCTTTTAGAGAAGCCTTCTTCTGCTGCCTTTTTCGGTTAGTTTAGGTCCTGGTCCTGAGTAAGAGCCAGTAAGGTGCTAGCCCGGCCCCTTGGTCTGGGTCTGGGTACAACTAGAGAATATTTATCTGTCTTTCTTTTTGGGACTTTTTCAGCTTATTGTTCCAACTCTTTTAGGTAAGTGAAGTGACCAGGGCACGAACGCTCTAACAAGTTAAGGTCTTTCTCAACCAAAGCATGTTGATTGCACAGGATGCAGATAAAGTGATCAAAGTGAGGAGAACTCAACTCCTTTAGGTGCTGTCTACGAACACCATCCGCGAACATCAAAGGCTGCGGTATCTTATCGAACCGGTGCCTTTGAATCTTAGGCGGATTGGAGAAAGCAGAAAAAAAAAGTCCTAGTAGACTTTCCAACGGCAGACTCTCTGGCAGCATAGATTAGCATACAGCAGATGTGGTATCATCTAAATCATCCGATTCCGTAGCAGAACCCGACCTTGGAATTGTTTGTGAAAAGCATATGATTTTCCCGTCTTGTCAAGAGTGGTCAGAAATGGGAGACATCTTCTTCTCAAGACTTATTTTCCCTCCGGTGGAATTCATCCTCAACTGGATCAGACCAATATGCGTTGCACAGCCAACTCTTGTTCTCTAAGAAAAAAAGGTGCTCAGACAAGGCACTCACCGAGTGCTGATGCTCTCATGCTTTCAGGCGGCTGGATTTCGCTTCTTTCTAAGAGCCGGAGACAAAGGCCGGCTAGTCTCTTTCTGGGCTGACCCTCCTGACTCATGATTGTAAAAGATCATGTCGAGTGCGAGCTGGGGTTGAAGGCCCAAGGTTCTTGGTTTTGGAATGAGAGGGATTAGACTTGGCCAGCGCGAGGAAAATCCTTCTAGCACTGGTTCCGGCATCGGGAGTGGATTCGAGTTGAGTCATAGCGGAGTCGAGAACTAGCAGCTACTGTTGGAAGATGGAATTGTTTACTTCGCCAACTCTTCTTTCAGAACCTCGACCTAAAGTAGCTCTAAGAAGAAGTCGGGGAGGCCTCTAAGGTAAGCTCTAGCTCTTGGCGTGTGAGCAAAGATTCGTTGTGCCAAAGAAAAGAGGCTAAGTCGCAGCTTTATGGCGTTGTCTGTCTTTGTATTAGCCTGATGTTCAGATGCTTTCTCGCTGCCCGATGGTTGTTCGCTACAGCCTTTAAGTCTCGCCTAGCCTCTCCTGGCGACGGCGGGACATACTACCACCTATTGATAGATCAGGATTTGCACCTGAATGCCCTTCTTCCTATGGTTAGTTAGGCAGACGTATCTTTCTTGACTATAAAGCAATGTAGTGCCAGACTTCTGAAATGTCATCGCTGGACCAGCTATTTCATCTTGAATTTATGGTCAGCCCTCTCGTCTTTCCAGCAAAAAAAAAAGTAATTTTGTCTACGAATATCAAAGTATGTTCTCACTACGCACTAACTAGAAATATCGAGAAGAAGAAAAAGCTTCTGGTTTACTGTCTTTCTTTCTTCATTCAAGTCAGATAGTTGCAAGCATCGAGAAAGTACCGCCAAAAGGTGCTCATAGAGCCGGTCCCCGGTAGGCTAAGATCCTCTCAGAGCTGAAATGAAGAAAACCAAGTCTTTCTTGCTTTCAGTGTGTCAAGTGCGAGATTGGCTTCGAGAAGCCGCGGGCCCTGTAGTGCTTTATGAAAGCCGGTAACCTGATCGACGTAAGAACCGATCTCAAGCAAGATGAACAGCAACCCAGACCAATCCATTTCTTCAGTTGGGGAATCCTTAATGATGGGGGGTATCCCAAAAACATGCATTTTGTAGCTCTTTCACCGAACTGGTCGACTCCCGGTCTTCTAAATCCCGGTTGGAAGATTTCACAATTCCGCCACCTCCAAATCATCCAGCATCCTACTCCGAAAATAAACCTCCACTCACCAGCTCCTACATCTCTCAAGGCGCTCGACAGATTTCGTTCAATCCAACTTTGAACATTGCAGCAGCACCGAGACCCACTGGAGACTTGCCGGACCTGCCTTCCCGGAAAGCACGAGCATACAGATTCTTAGTGTTTGTTCGGAGATTCCACTATACCCTTTGAATTCGGGAAAGCAACTCTAGCCTATATTCTTTGTCTTGAATCAAAGAGGAAGGACAAGAGCTCGGACAACTACTATCACAACTGGAAATGCTAGAACTACTTACTAGCTATCTGACAGTAGTGAAGATATGCGAAAGAGGGAGAATGCGCTACATCGGATATTGCTGTAGTTGATGAAAGAGCTGTAGTGAAAGGCTAGTTAGGTACCGCAGGTAGAGCATATTCCAACATTTAGGAGAACCACTAACCATTGGCACCTTGGCCAGGTAGATCCGTCCCACTCTCCGGGCCTCACCTATGCTGGAGTACGGGATGACTCGGATGGGCAGATAGAACAGAACCTGTCAGTTACGCCTTTAGGGGACGCTACGGTGCCTGAGCTGGTTCCCGATCCTCCTTTAAAAGTGGTGATGTAGGCGGATTGGTAGGGCAACACATTATTCGTGTTTGGAGTAGATGAACTGGGAAAAGAAAGGAGGGCTAATGCTTGTTAAACAAAGCTGCGTGTGGGGCCGCCACGTATAGCTGTAGTTTATGCTGTAGCATCGGTTATTTCGGTTATTGCTCTTGTTACGAATGACCCAATCTATCTATAGCAACCACCCCGCCCTTTTAGTAGATGGGGATGCGCACCTAGGAAAGACGGATGAAAGATAACCTGCCCTGAGAGATTGGCATTAGCCTGTGGGTCCACTGCGGTAGAAGGCCAACGCTGGCGTCCGATCCGTTTCTGAGGGCTAAAGCTATCGTCCGAGGTTCCAAGAATATGGATATGGAAGGGGGGGATGGTAAGACCTTACCGAGTGTGCATCATATCAAGGTGATGGGCCAGGCAGCAATGCTAGGTCCGAGGAAGAGACCAGTAGGTTTGGAAAGCCTGTCGATCCATCCTGATTAACTTACGCTCTGACTAGAGAGAGGACTTAGATCGGAGAGGAGTAGTCCATTTGCTTTTGTTTGTTGCAGGGCTGAAACCTCGGTAAGTACTGTCGGAAATCATCCTTGGAGAAGGTAAGGTCTCTACAAGTTTCGAGCCCAACGAGAAGAACCCTCGTCCTAGAGGACTATATGCCACGATCCCGATGCCTAGTTCCCTGCATGTGGGAACTATTTCTGCCTCCACATCTCTTGTCCACAACGACCACTCCAACAGCACTGCTGTTATCGGATGTACTGCATGCGCTCTTCTGATTGTTGATGCAGAGGCCTCAGATAGACCTATGTACTTTATTTTCCCATCTTCAACGACTTTATTCAGCTCCCCCATTGTTACTTCAATTGGTACACGAGTATCGATCCGGTGTTGATAGTAAAGATCGATGCAATCAATATCCAACCGCTTCAAACTGGCCTCGCAAGCAGCCCTCACATAGGCAGGATCGCCGCGAATTTTTCTCTTCCCATCTGCAAGGCTGATGCCGAATTTGGTTGCTAATTCCACTTTTTCCCTCACACCTCCCTTCAGTGCCTTTCCCTTCCAGTCGAGTGGTGTAGGACGGACTATCGGAGCTAGTACGAAGATCAGAACCAAGCTTCGGGTCAACTAGGGCGTCGTTCACACGATGCACCAACAGCGATTAGCGACGGTAGGTTCCCTGAGGTAAGTTCTCGTAACTGGTTTTTCCACCACAAGTCAATCCGGCACGTTGTATTGCTTTGATGGTCCATTGGATGATTCTGCCGTAGTATTAGCCAAACTCAACTATTCTGACTCAGCACTGGAGCGAGACAGAATAGTTGTTTCTTAGAGCTCCAAGAGATCAGACTTCCACCAAGAAAAATGGCAAAGCCACTAATCGAACGACGATCATCTGGATTGCCTGCCCAATCTGCATCGGAGTAGGCATGGAGAGTTGCAATAGAACCCTTCTTCAAAATTAGGCCGTGCGCGATCGTGCCTTTGAGATACCTCATAATGCCTATGACCGCCATCCAATGGACTGTGGTGGGGCGATGCATAAACTGACACACCTGACTTACTGCATAAGAGATATCTGGCCTGGTAAGTGTCAGATATTGCAAGCAGCCAACAATACGACGATATTCAGTGGGGTCGTTATATGGTTCTCCTTCAAAGAGTGAGAGACGGGACCCAGATGATGCAGGAGATGACGCCGGTTTACAGTCGAGCATCTTGCTTTTGCTGAGAATGTCATGTAACTATTTGGACTGAGTGAGGATCATTCCATCATGCGTATACGAGGCTTCGATGCCTCGGAAGTAGTACAGTGTGCCCAAGTCTTTCATAGCAAACTCTCGATTGAGAGATTCCAACAAGTCAGAGAAGGGTGCACCCGGAGTCCCCGTGATAATAATATCATCCACATACACGAGCAAAAACATGTGGAAGGAGGCTGTGCGAAGGACGAATAGTGATGAGTCTGCATGAGAGCCCCGGAAGCCATATTGTTGAAGAAAGGCACTGAGACGAAGAAAGCACGCACGCGGAGCTTGCTTGAGACCATAGAGAGACCGTCGCAACTTGCAAACATGATGTGGTCTCAGAGGGTCAATATAGCCCGGCGGTTGTTGCATATATACCTCCTCCTCAAGCCGACCATGGAGGAATGCATTTTGAACGTCTAACTGCCGGATAGGCCAACCTTGCGAGATAGCAATAGCAAGAACCATACGAAGCGTGACAGGTTTAATAACAGGGCTGAACGTCTCATCATAGTCAATCCCTTCCTGCTGTGTGAAGCCTCTGGCGACCAAGCGAGCCTTATAGCGATCAACACTACCATCAGCCTTACGCTTGATCTTATACACCCACAACCAGCCAATGACATGGTTTGAGGGAGGAGGAGGCACCAAGTCCCAAGTGTGATTAGCCCGGAGAGCCTCCATCTCTTCCTGCATGGCAGCCAACATTTGGGATCTTTCCGAGCCTTAGCAAAAGAACTGGGTTCCTGAAGAGCGGCAGATACAGAGAATGCAACTGGATGCCTGGAAATATTAAAACGTCGCGGAGGGAAGGATCCATCCTGGGAGCGGGTCACCATCCCATGAGTACGCAATGGAGGACAGGTCTGAGCTTTATCCGCAGATGCCTCACCGCTAACATTTGAATGCCTTATCTAGGGCTGAACATTGACTACCTTCCGCTTTCCAGGAACTCGGGTTCTAAGAAAGGGGCACTGCTTTCACTCGAAGACTCTTTCAGCTGTCTCGCTGACAAAGCCTTTTCTTCTTCGAGGCAGGCTTACCAGCTATGCCCTAACAAGTAGGCTTTTCGCTTTGCATTTCATCCACGTAAGAAGCTCACTGATCATCCAGTCTAGCTAGCTGGGTAAGACTTTCTGTAAAAAAAAAAAGGGTGCTGGATTGCCTTCTATTGATAGATAGCTTCACAGCTATCCAGTAGACGGGAAGAAATACGATATGGATTGAAAGAACAGCTATCCTTAAGAAGCGAAGGAAACAGCTTCTCATATGGAGGAAGAGGAAGAATAAAGATCAAGCACTTCTTATTATTATTTCGGGAATCCAGTGACTGGGGGAGATTATTGCAAGTTTAGATCTTACTCGAACTCGATCCCGCTTTGACAAATGCATGGGCTTATTTCCGAGCTTTTCCTTTTCGAGGGTCGTTAGGAAGAAACTCCCTATCTAGCTATCCGCTAATCTATCTCGTCTCGACCTAGCAATAACTTAAACTATGGAGAAGGTTTTCCAATACTATATTCGTAGAAGTAGAAGGAGCATCCTGAGCGATGGAGAGCATATCCCAAATGTCTGGCTGGAATGCATCTTTATGGTTGCCCGGACAGTAAAGAAGAACACTTGTTACATGCCTATGCTACTGGTGCTATAAGGGAAGAGAAGATCAGAGACAGGGCCTAGCTTAACACTCCTCTTTTAAAGGCATAGTTTGTCACAAAAGTTTGGAGCAAAAGACTCCAAACTTTCAGCCTTGTGTGGCATGTGCGGAAGCGTGGCTAGTATAAAGAGAAATGCCTACTTTACATAAGTTCACTAATTCATCTGACCCTACTTTTTCTGATTCCGCTCGTAGCGGATAACAAGGGTCGGGGCCAAAAGAAGATTGGCAGAGCTCTGCATGATCCAATGCATGCTATCTATTTTTGCTTTTGGGGAACCGGGAGTTCCACTCCGCCCAGAGGCTAATAAGTACAAGGGTCTACCTGTGAGTGTGGATCTGCTCCATCTTCTTAGGAGCCGGTTGTGGATGAAAGTAGAACTGCTGAAGAAGAATCTATCTGCTTAACATTAAAACGCGTGCAAACATTCTTTTTAAAGTGAAGATCAGGATCCAGACAAGGAAATCAAGTAACCAATCTTTGTGTTTAGGGCAGAAAACGACAAAAAGGTAGCTTTTGCGCTGTGCTAGATGCACTTTTTTGAGAAAAGTTCAGCTGTTTTGATAACCTAATAAACAAATTTCGTATAGCGCTTTTTAGCCAAAAACAAGGAAATCGCGCTATGAGAAAAGTATAATCAAGACAGGTTAAGGAAAGGAGCCTAAATAATATGGCCGTTTTTCGCTTGTTTTTGACCTGTGTAAAACGAACTTGCTAATTTCAACAATTAAATATTTGGTTTGCCAAACAACAAGTTTAGGTTGGTGGTAAGTATGGTTTCCTAGCTCTTAGTTTGTTCCCGGATCTGACCTTTCGTACGATGTCCTTGGGGGGCTGAGGGTCGCAACTGTGCCCTCGAAAGGGCGTAGGAAAGTAGTTCTACGCGTTGGACGAAGGAAATGAATTAGGCTAACATCTCTGACCTTGGAAAGAGGGTGTATGCATTTGACCCAGCCTTAACGCACTCTAAGTGCGCCACACCTCGATTCAGCAATGGCACATGTGTCCACCAAGCACAAGCAAGGTGCCAGGATTTACTCGGGTCAATCCTAATATCATCCCTCGCGCCTCTGTTACAACACGGCGAAAAATAGAGCCAAAACTCTTACCAAACCCATCCCTATTACCAGCCTGGGCACCACTTCTATGGAGGTTGCGGTAAGCGGTAGTAGGGATAGGGGGCCAGTAACCCGCAGGATCCTGGTGATAATGATGCGACCTTTGCTCGCTCTTTCGAGTTTGATCTAGTAACCCCGGGCAAATCAAAGAGAGTGGAGAAACTCGTTGGCTGGGTTAAACCGAATAGTGGTTGGGTGAAATTGAATACAGATGGTGCATCGAAAGGGAACGGAACCCGTGTCCAGCTGGTGCGGGTGGAATTTTTCGGGATGAGGCAGGAAATTGGCTTGGAGGCTTCATGAATAGCCTCGGGGTGGCCACCTCCATGTGTGCAGAATTAGGAGCTATACGGTCGGGACTTGAACTTGCGTGGAGCCGAGGATTTACGAAACTTTTAGTGGAGTCAGATTCACTTTCAACCATTTCTATTTTGAAGCGAACGGAGCCTGCAAATTCTAAATGGGTTAGGCATCACATCGACGCTATTTGGGACCTCTTGAGGAAGCCTTGGTGTGTACGTTTCGTACATGTCTACCGTGAAGCAAATAAATGCGCTGTATTGGCTGGCAAATTATGCTATCACCATGCCGGTCGGTATGCATGTCCTGGATGCTGCTCCTCTAGGGAGAAGCTCGCTATTGTTAGCAGACATTATTGGGCTTTGTATTGATTATTGATGAATAATAAGTTTTGGGCGATTTAGCCCCGAGATCCGGTGTATCAGCTAGATGTGCAATAAAAAAGGATCTCATGAAGGCCTTTGGGACAAAGCTAGAGGACCGATTAGGCCAAGAGCACCCACTCGCGTGACATATGCTATATCAGGATTTTATCCATTAGATAGCAAGCAAAGCTTTCTCTAACTCGTCGTCACTGTCACTAAGGCTGGAATGCCAACAGGCGTCTATTATTGAATTCACCCGACCCCTGACTCATTGTACTGCTTACTGCTATAGCTAGTGCGAGTGCTGTACTGACTTACTTGGTGTCTTGCTAGTGGACTTACATAGCTGTAAAGAGTACTATATTGACTGGTAAAGAGACAGCGTCTGATCAGATCAATCAAGAGATAGGGGTTCAGCCAAACATCTTTTTTCTAAGCAAGGACGGACGAGTGAGAATTGGCCGAGGGGACTTCCATCATTACGCAGGGTACAAATAAGCCAGTAAAAGACAAGTAGAAGCCAGTGAACGAGGAGTAGGCAGGGTACGACGAAGCCCTCTATCAAGGGGGTGACACATGGTTGTACTGGTCAGCTTTGGGCTGTCGATTGACGATTGGCTGAACGTGCTTTGGCAGCCCCTGGTGGAGTACTAGTCTGACAGATTCTCATCGGTGTCAAGCCACGTTTCGATACCCGCGAAAAAGTGCCGTCCTATTCGCTCTTTGGGGTGGGCCTTTCGTACGGGGAAAGGACAATTATTCAGCAAAATCTAGTGGATGGGGTTCCATATTCATGAAAAGCCAGGTTTGAACCGGAACTAAGACAATAATTCTGACTAATAATAAGCGCCGGGTTAAGGGCCTCCAAGGCCTATAAATAGAAGCTTCTTTCAATCTCTATTTGGCAAAGGGAGACGGGACCGAACTTAGAAGTAAGAAAGACTTTGAGTAGCCATGAATATCGTCGGAAGACTTTCAATAATTCAGCAAGAAATACAGGCTGTGGAAACCGAAAAGCTCCAATGTGAGCAAAGGCTGGGTCTCTTCTGGGAGCATCCGCCTGCTCTCGATCCGGAGTTCGTAGGAAGCCTCATGCAATCGATCCGGGACCGCATTCGCTTGCTTGAGGAAAGGAGGATGGCGCTGCTCGAAGAAAGGCAAGCCCTCATTGTGGAGGGGGCCTCCAGCAACCGCTGGGGAAACTAGAAGAGTCCGTCGACTCGTTGTAGTGTCTGCATGGCTTTCTTTGTTATGTTTCATGTTGTTCTATGTCTTTTGTTCACTTAATATGTTTTTAGTTCACTTTGTAATGTTGTGTTTAGTTGTTTGGCTGGTTTGTCTATGTGTGCATAAGCTTCCTATTGGATGTACTTCCCATGTATGTAACGGCTATTAATGAATAAAAAGTGCTGGTCTGCTTTGTGCAGAAAGCTTCCATGCCTCGCTATCCTATCTTTAAAACCACCATTACGGTGTCGTTAAAGCGCAGTAACGAGAGAGTGGCGATAACAAGATACCCGATACTAACGATTTCAAGTAGCACAATTAGCCGTAGAATATCACTTTTCTCGTAGAGCACTGAACTTTTGTCACTGAAGGAGCTATCTTACCCGGCAACAGAGTTGGATAGATGCCTTGAAGCTTCCCTGGTCCCTAGGGCCAGTGCTCCGTGGCATCCCTTCCAGATGAACATCCTAACTTTCGGTAACAGCTTTAAATGCCAGAAACGCGACCAGAAGGTAGGATTAGCAATCTGCGGGAAAGCCGATGATGAACCTCGTTCTTGTTGTCGTTGATGGTGGATGAAGTTGTAACCCGACTTGCCTTAAATATATATAGGCTTAGGGTAAGTGCCACTCCGATTGTGGGACCACATGAATTTGTCCTTGGTGGTGAACATCGGTAGGGGAATCTGCTGGATTGCCTCAACCGCTAGGGGGTGTAGTAACTGGGCTAGTTGTACCAGGTCCCACGTCCGATCTGGTTGGTGGATGACGTCAGAGACCTTCTTTTCCATGGTTGAGTTCTCGCCCGTGGCCCAGTCCTTCAGAAGACCCAGATTCGGCACCTTTACTCAAGGGTCTTTCCAAAAATCAATCGAGCGGCCATCTCCGACATGCCACCGAGCACCTTGCATAAGAAATGGTCGAAGAGATAGCAGTGTTCGCCACACGGGTGATTGTGATGGCGACATTTTACAGTTGAAGAATGGGCTCGTATGGTTGTATTTCCGTCGCATGTAGCGCGCCCAAAGTGAGTCGTCCGAAGGCCCGGCTTCGCCATGCTTGTTTCAGCAACAACGCGAGGTTGTACTCCTTTGTGTCGCGAAATCCCAGACCTCACGGGATATTTTGAGGTCATGAACCTCACGATGAACATCATAAGAGAGAGTGGCAGTGATCCAAGTTCTCACACATTGATCGGACTTGACCCAGGAGGAGTAAAGAGGGTTGACAGCCGGCGCTCCATTAGCAGCAACGACGATCTTTGACGGGCATGGGAAGGTGCCGTCACAGCAACACATTCATAGAGGTAGGTGGAGAGTGCCTGCCCTTACCAAACCCATCCGGTCACCGGCATAGCTCACAGTAATGGGCTCCAAGTTTCGCCAGGAAATCCGCACACTGGTTCGCCTCACGCAATGTATGTTGGATACTGCATTGCCACTCCCGAGCTAGTTGAGAGCGAATATCAAGAAGAAGGGCCCGGTGTGCACGATGGAAAGGACTTCCTTGTATTAAGTGGTTGGCTTCAAGAGAGTAGGTTTCCACAATTAGATGTCGACAACCCTCGTCCCAAGTCAGTTGCAAGCCAAACCTCAAAGCATATAACTCAGCATACATGTTTGTCCGACACCCCAAATGGAGGGAGAAGCCAATTTTCCAGACGCCGGATTGATCTCTGAGTAATCCCCCAGCACCAGAAGGACCTGGATTCCCCAGAGAACTTCCATCTACATTTAGTTTCAGCCATCCCTCAGCCGGGCATGTCCAATGAATAAAACGTGGAGTTCTCTCCTTCCTTTTCTGCCACGGGAAAGCCTCCCCAAGGCTGGCTATGAGGTAGTGAAAACGGTGGAGCATCTCACTATCTGAGGATGAAGCTGAATTCCTTGAGTACACGCTGTTCCGGGGTTGGATGCAGCAGTGTCTCACCCGGCTCGACCACGCACACACTTTGCCACTTAAATGCATCGTCATGTGGGGCATCTGGTTGGAACGTAACGCGGTCATATTCCGCGGCTCGGTCCCATCGGGTGCATCAGTCATGAGCTCTATAAATCGCACCTATATTGACAACTCGATTGCATTCATGAATATTGCAGGTCGTTCCCGGTCGCCAGGATCAGAGCACCACATGAGCTCTCCGCCCGCTCGAAGGGCGCCAGCCCGCTTTTGGTCCGTCATCTGTGACGGAGCTGTAGATAGTCTGACGGGGTCCGTTTTTGGCGCTGCAATTCTGGTTGATGACAACAACAAAGTTTTTGCGGCCTCTGTTCATACCTTGAATGGTTCGGATCCCCTTTTGGCAGAAGGTTTGGCTTGCAGAGCTGGACTTTTGTTAGCAGCGTTGAGTCCGGAGGTACCTCGCGTTCTTCTTACGGACTCACTCCAGCTGTATAACTTACTTATGACCAGCTCTTCCTCCTCGCTACCTCTATTCGGGATCCTTGAAGACATCCGTCATTTACTTTTGTGTAACTTAACCGCCTGCCTTTCCATCTCTATCCGTCCCTCCCCGTAGGTCAAGTTGAAAGTGCTTTTTACGTGCTTGTAACATACTTCTTAGTTCTAGCGCGCAAGGTAATTTTTTTATATTTATAACAGGGAGCCTACGCATGCTTTTAACACACGTACGACCAGCTCGTTGTGTCATTCTTCATCCAAGGCGTTCAAGTAGGTTAACTAATTACATCTGTGTTACGTGCTAACAGCTATTCATCGTTAGAGGTACCGTCACATGCTTTTAACATAGTATGGTAATGCTGATTGGGACGCGCACATAAAAGAACTAAAACAAGGCTTTCACTTAAGCCAAAGCCCCTCTGGAGAAGCTATCAAGTTACTTTCTTTCGATACCTGTCTGGTGGCTAGGTTGAGAAAAGACTCATTACGGTGATGTTGAATATAACTCGTAAACCCAGCAATCCCAGATTGCATTTCCTCAGCTCGAGTTTGATAACGAGAGCATTCAATCGCGGTTCTCCTCCTACTCTATTTATGGGACAGGGGGCTTCGAACCCCCACATGAGCCTGCTTACTCGGTCCCTCGTTTTTGTCGATGAAAAGGATCGTTTTTTCCCTCGGTTTCGTGTTGAAGGTGCTCGATCTCATGTATGTAATTAAGCTCCACCAATTCCCCTCCTATTGGGCCGAAAGCAAGTTGATGGTTTAGGCGTGAACCCCTCCCAAAGAGGGAGTGGGGGGTGCTAGGTCTTACATTAAGAAAGAAGCTAAGCTCATCTGAAAGGTCAGGCGTGGAAGGAACTGAATGGTAAGCACGAAATGATCCCTTCTCTTAGAAGGAGATCCGAGTGAGTTGCGGAGGAAATACAACCTAGAGCTAGCTTCGTCATGCTCTATCGTCTGGGTCTGCCCAATCCTATTCTGAGTCCACTCTTTCTGGTCCCAAGTCTGCCCTATCTTCGTCGGGATCTTCCCAATCTTATGATGCCGATGACTTCCGCTACTCGCTAAGCCGTTTTAGACTCTTTTTATAGGAAATCCCGTAATGAAAGCTAAAAACATGTCAACTTCGGGGCGTTACCAAACGACTCTAGCTATTCTCTCGTTGCTTAGTACGTCCAAGTTGTTATCTTGGGACCTAACTTGAGCTTTCTCTCGTATCAGAAGGTACTATAGATGTTCAGGAGCAGACAGAGAAGAGGCAACCCCATCGCAAAGGGCAGCTCACGCTGGCACAGACGCTGAAGATCGCTCAACCTCTCGCCTTCCCTACGCCAAGCTGTCTTGTTGGTAACCAGTTGGGAGTTACCACGCTAGTCCGATCCTTAGGTCTACACCTTTGAACCGAGTTGATCATAACCACCCGTGTTGGTTTCGGCTGGAGAAAAGGCTCTCGAAAGTCTGGGCAGACGACCTATTCATAATGGTATCCCGACTCCAGTCGCACACAAGACCGGGTTCTAATCAACCAATCTGTAACTAGTTCGAATCAAGACCTCTTGTACTCCCGGATTGCTTGGGGACGACTTGCTTTACACTTTGTTAGCTTCTATCTCGTGGAACAGAAAAAGATCATTAACCAACTGATTATGCAACCCTACCAAAAGAAACTGGCTAATTAGCCCGTTCTAACGGGAACTCAAGACCGTGCATACCATGACTTGCTTTCTTATGAAAGGGGTCCGAGTAGACCGATGACTAGAATTGGCCAGAGACTTCCACTAGAGGGGCGAAAGCCCTAGAACAGCTCTTGAACAGAAGTCATTCGATACAGCTTTCAGGGATCGAAGTTACTAGGGAACGAAGTCAACTCGCAGCAGCTCATTCGACATGCGCGCCTGTCTTCGCCTATGTTACAGCATTCGTACCAACTCCTCAGTCAACTCTGCCGGATAGGGAATCCGTGATAGGACAGGCGGGAAGCGGCTAATGTTGGGAAATGCCCTGGTCTCGCCAGTGATAGCATGCGAAGCTTAGGTTCCCAGCCAGCGAGCATATACTCCATCGAGTGAAAGAATGACCTGATCCTGACTGGTTGCACTCAGCCCAGATTCTTTTTCTTCCTGGGGAATGGTGATGTCTCGTCCTGACATGGGTTACCTTCCCTAAAAGGCTTTAATGGAACATGCCTAGGGAAGAGAAACAACCCTTTCTCTAGCCTGATAGGCAAAGACCTTAAGAGAAGGCAAAGAGGCTTAAACGGCTCTATTTTCACTATGCTCCACCGTTAGAGAAGAAATAAAATACATGCATATAGGCAAATCCCACGAACCATCCGTTTCGGAAGCTACAAGGAGGAATAAATAGGATTCGGATGAAGAAGTTGAAAGAGAGAACGATGCCGAGGCTGAAGTCGAAACCTAAGTCGAAGTTCAAGCGTTAGCAGGTGCCTAAGCCTAAGTTGAAGCTTAAGTCGATGCCAACCAAAGCCGGTGTTGATGTCAACGAATAGGGAACACCAAGTGAAAGAGCTGCCATCCGGAACTTTAGAAGGGAGACGAACAACTTTGATTGAGTCTTGCAGACAAACCGAACATAGGGGATTGAAATGGAAAGGCGCTTTTTCCACCTTGGAGTTAAACAACGTCGAAATCACTCGAACCTTTCTCATATCTTTGTGTTTCCTGTGTCCTCAATTGTCTAGTTTACTGGCTCGTTAGCTTGCTTGATCAAATCCACGGAGCTGACTTCCGCACAGGAAGGAGTGACTGAACGACGGTGTTTTGCAACTTGTCAATCAAGATTCAATCAAGGCAAGTTCAGAAGTTCACTTGGCTTGAGTCCAATCTCATCTGTCAGGAGATGGAGTCGTCTTGCAACGTAAGGAGTTGTTATAGTCTGATGGTAGTCGCTTGTCTTATGAGTGAATCTCGATCGTTGGCCTATTTGATTGAAGCTGAAGGCCTATTCAAAAGATCAGATAGGCGGATAGAAGCAAGAAAAAGGCCGGCTAGCTCGTGCAATCAACGAAAAAATCCTTCGCCAACGGTTGCCTTGCGTTGGTTGTTGCGTTGCAAGCCTGGTTCTTCGGGCACTACGGTAGGACGTGGATCGATCATGACGAGAATGGACTTCTCCGTAATGTAATAGAAGAGTCACAGTCCAGTTCCCCGGGCTTTCTCCCTTCTCGACCAGACGAAGGAGATATGAATTCCATTCTGGCGGGTAAGTAAGGGCGAGGCTTGACCCTGTGTTCTCTCCTGGTCGGGTCGGAGGCGAAGACTGGCAAAGTTCATCATTCAGTGGTGGGGTCTTCATAGAAAAGAGGGCGTCGCCCAACGAGTGGCAGATTTGGATGGAGTCTCGCTCATGGAGGAAGAGTACGCGCGCTAGCGCGCTACGCGAAGTTGATCGGATCAGATAGCCCTTCGGGCAACCAACCAAACCCGTCACATCAAATTCCGATCAACAACTTGGAGGTATGGCTGAGTGGCTTAAGGCATTGGTTTGCTAAATCGACATACAAGAAGATTGTATCATGGGTTCGAATCCCATTTCCTCCGGCACTACAGTGGAACTAAAAACGAAATTACGTAAGAGAAAGAACCTCTTGGTGGAGTCCCCCGGAGGACAGAATAGCACTACTTAGTGACTAGGAGCGGAGAGCCCGTTGCGCGTTGTTTTTGTTTGACCGGCCTATCTTCTTTCTAGTTGCAAGCTCCATCCTAAAGTCCAGGGGCTGGACGGCTCTCGGTTCTTGAGCATGTTGGGAGATTAGGCGGCAGTTGCTTGAGCTGCTCGAAAGCTTGACGAACAAGCAAGCGAAAAAAGCCCTAACTCTTTTCTCCTCCTAGGGCTCAACCTAGTCAAGGGGCGCTATTCGATGAAGAAAAGATACTTTAGGAAAGTGGTTCAGGTAGCTCAGCTGGTTAGAGCAAAGGACTGAAAATCCTTTTGTCAGTGGTTCGAATCCACTTCTAAGCGGGCGCAAGGTCCAAAGGACACGTAGCCGGATTTGGAAATTAAAGTGAAAAGAGGAAAAAAAAAAAGTGAGCGCTCCTCTCCCTCGGGTCGAGTGGCTTGTTGCTCCTTCACCTATCGGTAAAGTGGCTTTTCGCTCCAGCACTATACGGCTTTTTGGCCTCGCCCTATCTTGCTGGAGGCAGATTTTCTCAAAAAAGCGGTTGAAACCTCGGATTGGTTCTCGCGTCCCTGTGCCCAAAAGGCCAAAAGGATGGGCGAGTTCGGTTCGAGTCTTCATCGATCGGGTGGATCTATATGCTCCGGGGGGGGGGTGAGACGAGGTGTAGCGCAGTCTGGTCAGCGCATCTGTTTTGGGTACAGAGGGCCATAGGTTCGAATCCTGTCACCTTGATGTAGGGGCCGAAGTGCAAAGCCCCGCAGCCGTTCCGTGGTCCGGAAGGCTGGGGAAGAGCACAAATCCTCTAGTTACCCGTTTCTGATCAGTGCATTTTGTTGAGGTTCAGCTATCCTTTTGAAGGCGATAGTTCACAGTGCTTATTCTATATATACTTGAAAGAATATCGAATGTACAACGAGTTAATGCAGGCGGTTATGTCCTTAGGGATGGAAGGACGACGTACCATGATACTTTCTGTTTTGTCTCGCCCTGCTTTGAGGCCCCGCCTTCTATTTTCGTTACAAATTTGCATTTTAAATATTCAATTACACAAAAAAGTGTTTATCCGTATAGCATGGTTCGTGTGTCTTCTTATTCTGTCCAAGATCAGCTTTAAGCTTGGCTTACTGTTGATGGATGAACTGTCGCAGGCAGTCGCTCCTTTTATTCCATCCTCTTCGTCGGCAGGGGTTCTCAATCAACCTCCTGTGCCTTCTGGCGATTCTTCGTTCTTTCCTATTTCTCAATCAGACGAAGGCGAGCCTGCAGGTACGTCAGAAGAAAGAGAGAGGGAAGTTAAGGCAAAGCGGGAATCATTAAATCGATTTCCGAATACAAATCCACGCAATTGGTCGTTTGAAAACGACTTAATGCGCCAAGATGCCATAGTGGACGTCATGGCGAAGATTATTCAGGATCAAGGGATCCACCTGAAAGATCCACTAGATATACAAAGGGGGGTGGAACTCTTTCTATTTGAGGTAATGGAAGAGGAGCCCCGGACGCGTAGCAAACAGCTAAAAATGCTTTTACACAGTCTTAATGACCACGGGGCGCAAAGCGAATTTTTTTCGGAATTGATGGCTCAAATCAACGAGTGAAGGATCCATCATTTTTCTTGCGATTTTGATTTACTGTGCGGACTGGGGAGGCCCTCAAATTCCTTAAGGAGTGAGAGGGAAGGCGTCGGGTGAACCGACCCCGGATGTAGTCTGTCGCATGACGAACCGGGTTACCAAAGTCACGAGTCGAATAAAAGGGAATTCGCTGGGCATGTCTTTTTCTCCATCCCAGAAGTGCTGGTTCGAATCCAGCTCGTGACAAGACCTTTGGTCATTGTTTATCTCGCCGCTCATACGCCTCCTTACAGTCAGTTGCCTATTGGGAGATCGAACTCTCGCTCGCCTAGCTGTCGATCGAATATGCTTTCTCTTTATATCTGATATATGTCATTTCGAGCTGAACGAGCACTTCTCTTGCTTCTTCACTCTGTGCTCACTTCTCAGAAGGACACTACGCTTGTACATCTCCTTGGTAGTCGACACAATCCCTACCGTGATACGTCTTTCGCTATGTGCGATTACTCCTCTTGCTTTAAAGGCTTCTAAATGAGTGAGGCATGCTTATCGGATGATAGTTGTCTCGTTCGTGGATGCTAACGTAGACAAAGGCCGGTTTCACTTAGTATTCACCACGCCCTATCTATAGTTAAGAAGACTTGGTGCTTGTAGCCTAGTGATGCAGGGAATGCTGGTGAGACTAGGGATACCAGGGATGCTATCGCTGCAAGACTTATAAAATAAAATTAAACTGAAAGACTAGACATGCATCGTCGCCTAACATATCGTCCTTTCTAAAGGAGGGTCACCTCATTCATATCTAGAAAGTTCAGAACGAGCATCAGTCCGCCGCGAGAAAGGAGATGGAACAACTCCAGATTAACAAGCTGCGCCTTACTAAAACAAGGAAGATTGTAAGGAGAAGCCGATCAACGGTAGCAGTTACCGCAGCACTGTACTTTACTCAGCGATAGCGCCTGGTTCAGTGATGGCAGACTCCCTTTCATCCTCTGATGAAGCTACACCAAGAATGACCACAGCATCCTATTCAGTGATAGGAGAGTCCCTTAACTTCGTCATACCAGCTAGAGTACAAGTTGATTAATCCCTTTCTTTAAACTATGTGACCTATTTATCATTCATTACGGGGCCAATTGCCGATTGGAATCTTGTCCCGATCCCGATTGTACCTCTACCTAGAACAAGGGATGCAGTTTTATTGCTGACAACGTTACCGTAGAAGACATATTTGGTGCTTATTACTTACCAAAAACTCCATTTCTAACTTTCCTGGCCTTGCCCACTTCATTCCAGGTGAAAGGTTACTTGATTTCACCTTTGAAAGCGACTTCCTTCGGGCAAGTATGTAAGAAAAGCAACCTGAAGTGAGCTACTAGAGTACCTAGGAATTTAGACTTTATGGGCGAGCTGACCTGACCGGTTAAGCAGAAACCGTAGACTTCCATGAGGAAGCCTTAGACACCTCTCTTCGGACAGATAAGGAAGAGACAGGTACGAGTCCAGCTAAACCGGGATCGGAACTTCGAACTGCAAGCATTTCTTCCTCTTCAATGGAAAGTGAATGCTCTTCGCTTGAAGCTATCATCAAAGTCTGATTCCAGCTCAATCAATTCCCGGAACTCCATTTTGAACCTTTTTTCAAGTCCTGCTCAAGAAAGACGAGGATTTTGAACAGAAATCAATCATACCAGAATGGATGGTACAAAGTCCTCCGATACTGAAGCTAGCAGAGAATGATGAAGAGCCACCCCATTAACCGAGTCGGGAGTTGCAGCACCGAATCGCATGTCCATTCAAGTCCGGTCAAAGAGATTCATACCTCCACCAGTAGCAACATTGGTGTGGCATAGTATGCCCTAATGGAAAATGGAATGCGCTTTCATAGGTTTATTCTGTCCAATATAAGTAAATCCTATAGGTGAATTCTTCTGTGGCAGAAGTCTTATTTTAATAAATACAATAACCCTTATTATTTATAGAATGAATAAATCCTCTACTTCACTTACCCGAAGGATCCTCAAACTAAGCCTCCGGTAGGCACAACTCAGTACTAAGTTTACGGCACTAACGAGCATACAAGATTTTATGGGTCGCACTCCGGAAGTGGCATAACAAAACAGCCCTAGTAGCTGCACATGAATGGACAGAAAAGGATGGAGTGCTCGGGTTCTTTTACAAAGACTCGGTTGCTAGGCCAATAGAACTAGTGGAACTTTCCCTCTAGCGTACCGAACTTGTGAAAAGCATGATTTACGATATGCACGGACAGAAGTAGCTGCTTGGAACCCTAGATTGATATCCCAATGGCACACCAAAGCCCGCCCAACTCTAACCAAATAACAGTTTTAGAACAAGCCTTTGGAAAGTCTTTAAGATACCCAATCCCACTAATGAGTAGGGCTTTAGAGCAGGTGTGCTGACCTTCGAGTTCTGGCTCTTGAACCAAGAGTTATGCTTCGACAACAAGGACTAAAGGTTCTAACTCGACTTCTGGTTCTACTTCCGATTCTGCCTTGCACTAGCCCATTGCTCCATTGCTATAGCAAAGCGATTGGCGTGCTTCTTCGAGTAAGTTTTTATTCTACAGGTCTTCCTCTTGTGATTACGATAGAGAACTAAAGATAGGAAGATCAGAATGGCATGACTGATAGTTTAGGCAAGAGCCAACAGCAAATACAATTCGAAGAGCAGAATCTGGATCTAGAACTTATGATCTTGACTCCTTTGCTTAGCGATTAGTCGATCACTGACGTAACTGTCCGTTAGTCTATCTATCTGTTCGTCTAATAAGTCTATTTTCTCTTTATAAAGGACTCTGAGCCTTTCGATTCTGCCTTCGTTCTCGTGAATGAGACTTTCTATTTCCCGTTTGGCTGTAGCCCGGGCAAGGGATATCTATTCTTAGAGGAAGCGATCAGATGAATCAGATCTTGGGTTGGCCTTTGAGTTGCCTGACACTCCTTCCTTTGAAAGGAGCTTCTCGCCGTTAAACTCAGCTCTTTTTCCGGCTTTACCGATTAGATCAGTTTAGACCTTACCTTGGGATTGGCTAGTGCCCTTTAAGGCTGACCCTTTCCCTTCCCCCCGATCCCACTCATTGTCTTCACCCGAGCGTCGATCTTCGAATTGCGTACAAAAGGAAGTTGCTGTCGGATTTCCCGATGTTGGTATGACAAGACCCGGACTTAGCCGTGACACTCATCTATTCAACCCGACTTGACCTCCTCGAATGTGATCCCAACAGCTCGTAGTCATAGTAAAAGCTCCAGGTCCGGACGGGTTTCAGGTGGTTTTCTATCAAGCCAATTGGAAAGTGGTAAGTTCGGATGTGTTCGTCTTTGTCAAAGGTGTTATGGATTATGGTAAGTCCATTCGGAAGGCCAATAAGACCCTCCTGGTGTTGATTCCCAAGGTCAACAATCCTGAGACTTTACATAACTTTAGACCTAGTTGTTTGTGTAACGTCTCGTACAAGCTCGTTACAAAAGTAATCGCCAACCGACTTAAGCCGTTGATGCCGGAACTGATCTGTTCAAATCAAGCCAGCTTTGTGCCCGGACGTCATATCCAATACAACAACATTATTGCGCAAGAAGTGGTACACACGATGCACCCTATGAAAGGAAGACGAGGTTTTATGATCGTGAAAGTTGACCTCGAGAAGGCCTATGACCGGCTGCGATGGGACTTTTTCGAGGATACCCTACGTACTTTAGGGCTTCCCCCTAAGCTTAAGGACACAATTATGGATTGCATTACTTCAGTCTCGATGCAAGTGTTGTGGAACGGAGAAAATACGGAACAATTCGCCCCCTCGCGTGGTATTCGACAAGGCTGCCCGCTATCCCCATACATTTTTGTTTTATGCATTTCAAGGCTCTCACATTTGATATATGAAGCTGTAGGTTTGGGACATTGGAAACCAATCCAAATTGGAAGGAATGGCCCCCCACTATCTCACCTTATGTTTGCAGACGACATTCTCCTTTTTGCCGAGGCGTCTCTTGACCAACTTAGGGTCATCATGGATATCATGAATCGATTTTGCCTAGTCTCTGGTCAGAAAGTAAGCGTAGCAAAGACCTCGATCTACTTTTCTTCGTCGTGACATCTATATCTTCTGAACCCGCGCCTTTGCCCGAGAGCTAACTGATTCCGTTGCTTGGGGGGCTCCTATTCAGAGCTTGTTGTGCATCCTGGAGCATTCTGATCCCGGCGAGTTAGACTTTCTTTCTTCTAATCTCACTTCCAGGTTCGCATTTCTTGACCTTGAGTCTGCAGCTTCTGTTTCAGGTCTTCCTAGCTATTCATCCTTTTTCGCATACAGGACTCTGTTGATAACTCCGCCGCAGGAGAAGATTTATCCCTTGTTCAGAGCACATGCTAGCGAGCCAACTCCGACCAGATATTATTAACAAAGTAGGACTTCGGACTAGAGCCACAAGCTTTATTAACAGGTCTTCGCCCATTCGTGTGACAGGGCATGTTCCGTTGTGGTTGTGCTTTCGCCGGGGATCACTACAATCCCTCATCTTGATCCAAGCATTGCGAGAAGTTCTCAGAGGTTAGGAGAGTGTGAAAATAAGATGTATGGCTTGCGCCCTTACTAAGCGCATGCAAATCCAGCTGGAGTTCTCTCGAAGTTTGCATTAACCCCGTTGTGTGTCGGGCTAAAAGTGATCGTCTCCTCGATATGCTTGTGCGTAATGAATTAGAGGAACAGAGTAGTCGTGACATCGCGGATAGGTTTCAAGACCTCAAGTGCAATTCATTCAAACAAATAGAATGATTTTGGAGAACTAGCCTTGCTAAGGACTAGCTCCTAGCACAACCAAGGCAAAGAATTCTACCAGCAGATGGCCCAGAATGAGTTGGGCTAAGGCCCTCGATAGGAGGACCGAGCAGGCATATCACTCTAAAAGCTGGGGATTACCCGCAACAGTCCACCAAAGACTCTTTCTGGTGATTCTGACCATATTTGCTTTTGCAAGACAGCATGCATAACGGTTCCTTTGTTTCATCAACTTTCCGGAGAGTCTTTCTCGTCTGCCTAAAAGAGCTCAATCAGAACCTTTTTCCACCAACAGACGTGAGTTGACGAGTAGTTTATTGCTTTTTCCACTCACCTCCACGGGCGAGTGTAGTAGACTCCATTCATCATGGATGCGAGA
>OX328283.1:300000-322500 GCA_946814005.1 Chamaenerion angustifolium
AAATACTACCCTCATGATTAGACCATGTCCCTGAGATTTGATAAAAGAAAGGTGCATTAGCGGTTAATACGTTGTAATTGGAGTTGTTATTCGGAATATGACGGAACGAAAGACCAAGGAAAGAGAGAAGAATGCACCAAAATGCAGGTGCTGCACCAAACGCTGGTGGTTCTTTCTTGTTGTAAGTGAATGCAACGAAAAGACCCGGAAATAACGAATAATGAAACAATTCAACTATTGACATCTCGTGCTCATTTAAAAATTTCTGCTTTGTTATTCCCATCATCCGGTAACCACAGGATGATCCACAAGAAAGGTGGCAGGATTCGAACCTATGGCCAGCCGGCCCCTGACCTGCTGGGTTGGGCGGCCGGGTTAGCACCCCTCGTCGCCTCTGTACCCGAAACAGATGCGCTGCGCTACCCAGCGCGTAACCTTGTCTCCCCTACCCCTCTCCTGGTGTTGCCATTACCAATCGCGGGTAATCCCCCGAAACGCCTGACCTAATAATAAAAAAACTTCCACTGACCAAACAAGGACCAACAACCAACCTTCTCGAGCGATAGTTCCACGATCACGACCAGCAGCAACTTGTTGGGAGTAGGGGCATCCAAGCTTGCCCAACCTAGTAAAGGGGCTTGGAGATAGAGGGTTTTCCGGGGGAGATACTGTTTCCAGGGTGGATTTTGTAGATCAAATTGGACTAGTTGGGTAGATAGAGGTGGTGAAATCTAAACTTTGCATCGATGTTTGACAGGGCGGGTCGCTTGAGTGTCAAAACCAAGCGGTGCTTGTTTTTCCTTGGCAACTCGAACCAGCGTATGCCCTTTCCTCCTTTGATGACTCCCAGTAGAGAAAGCCTCAATTTGTTGATGTGGATTGAAAGGGGGATGGACATAGATCCTTCCGCCTCTCCGGAGTGTTGAAAATAAAGCAATGGTTTTTTTATTTCTTATTTCCCGATCACTGGAACAAGGATCTCCTCACAGTAGAGCAACCTCCACTACGATAAAACCCGACAATGAGTTTACGAAGGCTTCGAGTAGTGCGAGATAGGCTAATCACCAGTCTGGAATAGGTTAATCGCCGGAGACAAGAACGAATGAATCTAGTTTCGAGAGCATGCCTTACTCTAATAGGGGGCGTAGAGTTTCTAAGTGAAGGCAAGCGCAACTAGATTCATCATCTCCTCCCTGTCAGCAAGGCAGGTCCGCTAGTTAGCCTACCGGCCAGAAAGTCCTCAAGAACGGGAAAGTCGACCAAAAGACTATTCCATAACCTACTCTTGTTTCCGAATCGAGGGGGCTTGGCTTCTTAGGCACATGAGGAAGCGTCCTAACATCTTTTCAATAGAAATCCCAATCAAAGACTTTTTCTACCAAGGCCAGGATCTGAAAGAGAAGATTCACTTTCCTGAATTCCAAGTGGTTTAGATAGTTCCTTCAAAAGCCTTAGTTGAATGATCGAAGTCTCCCTCAGGTTCAGTCGAAGAGATCGAAGCGAAGTCATCAATTCAACCATTCGCATGGTCTCCTCGTTGACTGACTGACCTCTTTTCCAAATGAACCGAACCCCGATACCACATTCATCAAAGAGATAGGGCCATCTCTCTAGGTTGCACACCCCCTTTTAGATCGTTCTATTCGTGCTTGAAAAAGGACCCCATCGGTCCGCTCCTTCACCTATCGGTAAAGTAGCTTTCCGCTCCTCTCCCTCGGGTCGAGTGGCTTGTTGCTCCTTTTAATGGACATTCATTCTTAGCCGTCCTCCGAGGGTTAACATCCCATACATAAATCAGATCGTGAACTCTTTCAGACCCTTAGTTTCACTTGGTTGGGGCAGAGTTTCCGCCCGCCTTCCACCGAATATAAAAAAACAACCAGCTGCCTAACCTGCTGACATCCCTAAGAAGAGAGTCATTATTGGTGTCACATCTTCGAATTCGAGAGAAGGCTTTCCTGTTATCTTCAAATTTGAAACTAGGCATTGAAGCTAGAGCGAATGGAAGTAAAGAACCTTGGCTCATTCGCCGAGGCAACTACTCCTAGATTGTTACTATACATTATGATGGGACTATCAATCAACAGGCTCTGTCAACAGGTTCGGGTACTGGGTCAAGGTCCGGTTCGTTCGGACTTTATTGGTCCCATTCCGAAGTCTTTTGCTCAACGAGCTTTGCGATAAGAGAGTTCCTATTGACTTGGTGAGTTGGCTGAAGGCGCCTTAAGCGAGCCTTCAACTACTGGGCTCGTTCTTAGGTTTTTTTTTCTCTCGATCACCACGGTAGTTTACGCGGCAACCGGGTCGGCAGTTTCAGAGCTGATGTCCTTTTCAGAAGCGAAATCCATTGATTGTCGCGCCCCTATGTTGGTTGTTCTGAGCAAAGCACTGCTTTCGTTTACACCTTTTTTGGTTAGGGAATGGTCATTGTGTGCGGTCGTTTAGTCCGGGAGGAGTGAACTACCAGATAGTCCAAGGCGACCTCGTCCTAGCACTTGACCCGGCACATTTGAACTGAACTCTTGTGCTTGAACAACGAACCCCGGGTGGGGAATTGGGAGATAAAAATCCGAGAACGGGAATTGGGGGAAGATAGCTCAACAAAGGAAGAAAGCAGATAGGAGGCAATCAAATGGCTTTGCTCAAGCACTTTGCTTTAGGTCTCAATCAACGCACTGGCGAATTTTTCAACGCAGCTGCCTAGGATTCGTTGTCCAAAAAAATAGGACAAGACAAAAACTCCTGCTTGACTCGCATCTCGACTTCTATCTCGACCTTCAAGAACATGTGTTAAGCATGTAGCGAAATGGCATGTTGAAAGCCGAACTAAACCTAGTTCTCCTAGGAAAGAGTGAGAAAAGAGATTGGTTTCGAGTTCTAGTAGGTAGCCAGCATTTGTTATTATTTCTACTACAAATACTATTTTTGTTAGTAGTAGTCGTTCCAAAGCCAGTCGTCCCAAAGCCAATAGTTCCAACCAAGTCAGCGACGCGAAGCGAGGTATTAGAATATTGTTATTAGAAAGCTTCTCAGCCCCTCTCCCTTATCGGTCGAGCACCTAAAGCCCCAGAGCTGTTGTTTAAGTGTAACTAGCCCCTCCAAGGTCCTTTTGACTGCTCTTCCACATGGGTACCAATCTATTCGTAAACTCGCCTTATGGCGTGACCTCTGTCTCACTTTTAGCATTCCCACAGGGGACGAGACATTCAAAGCAGACAAAGGAGCTAATTACCTCGCTCCAACGGGCACAAACTAGCAAAAGATCAACCATCAAATCTCGGTTTTGAGACCAGCAAGTGTAGGTGTAACCGAAGCTAGGTAGAACTACTTCTCACAAAAAGTAAGAAAAAGTGGAGCATTTGAACTGAAATTACCACCGGAAATCAAGCAAAAACTGGTACTTTTCATCAACAAAAGATTGGGCTCTTTCACAACAAGTTGACGGCTTTTTAACTGAATGAAGATCCGCACAAACGGAATCGAAACATGGGAGAAAGGATAGCTTCTAAACACACCCGACTCGGGAAGTGCTCAGAGAGTTAGATTGGTATCTCCATGTTCGTTCTCTAACGTAATTGAAGCTTAGCCGCAAGCTGACCTATCTTCTGCTTCTTCCGAGACCACCTTTTCGTCAGAGTCTGGACTCTCAGCTCTTGTTGGCCTTTAGCTGCAGGTGTGATAGCTACCTCTTTCCTTTTGCTTACCTGATCCAGTCGTGGTACATATTGATGCACCACTCCTTTACTTTCGACAGTCTTACAGATACTGAAAGCGTAAGGAGATGTGACAGCAGGAGAATCATCCATAACTAATGCTTTATGTACCTCTCAAAGAGTCATAAAGCAGGTTTACGTAACCTTTCTCTGTCTTCATTAAGAGAAAGCTCTCGTAAAAGAACTTGTCTCATTCCCCTAATGCTATGGAAAGCATATCTTACGTGTCTTTCTCATACAGGTACATCAACTGGTTAAGGTAAAGCAATACCACTTGTGTTAGCAACAGCTGATTACACTCCTATGGCATCTCTTACTTGAACGTAATCTATCTTTCCAACACCTACGATTATTGAAAGGAGAAGTTACGTAGTTGAACAACCAAGCTGGTTGAGTTAGCTAACTGTCTACCTTGCCTATACCAACAAGGCGAGCTTCCTACCCCTACGGACATCGTGAACCTGTCCCTACCGTGAAAAGAAGATCGGTTGAAGACATTCTTGAATTAACCACCTAAGCGCTCGTTCTAATCAACATGTAAAATTATCTGCTTCTCTACGTAACATCTGCTTTCAATAACCTACTGAATCCGAGAAATGAGCCTATGAACGAAGCTAGCTAGTACGAGTGACTTTCGCTACAAGCAAGAAAGCTCGGGTTACGTATGGGAGATAGAAAAAGAATACTATAAGAACTGTTTGGGATGAAGAAGGTGGTAACTGGCAACTTAGATAGCTAAGAAGTTCACCCCAGAGAGCAACTCGTAAAGATGCGTAATACCTTATCATACCCTCGGAAGACCTTAATATTCCAATTCTGCTTAAAAGAGACAGCTCACAGGAGCAAACTCTTGACCTGAGCGCTAGTTCATACTCGTGGTTATGACAAGGAGAGAAGTTCCCGTCGAGGTTCACACACTATGAATCATGAGATCTATGAGCCACTATCTAATACATTGAACCCCTGTCCTTTCTCTCTTTCGAGAGGCTATACAGGGGTTTTGCCCGAGCCTGCTCATATGATATCTAATATGGTATCTCCTGTTCAACTGGGACCATCTTTCCCCTATTTCTATATGTGAATTAAGATCGAGTACGAGCCAATCCAGACAAGGCAGAAATACAAGACTCTGGGGAATAGTCATCAGCGTAACGAGCAGACTCAAAATAGGCTGACTCAGACAGGGCTAACTCAGAAGTGAGAAGTCCAGGCAAAGTAGAGAGCTACGTTCCAGCATAAAAGACTGTAACTAAGGTACCTTTGATAGCAATAAACATCTATTACCAGCGAACATCCTCAAAGAGGGTACCAGAGCACGCTTTTAACGCGCATTTGGGTAGTCCTGTGTTTGATGTGACCAGATGGTCTCAAGAGGGTTTGCGGTTCTATTTCATCGTCTTTCTAGCCTTCCATCTGTAACCGGTCCTTGCCCAGCCGCTCTAGCTGGGAATGAGGATCGTACTCGAGCTTACGCAGACGTCATCCCATCGAGTCAAGAAGACTCAGCTTTTCACTCCCAACTAGGGAAACCTTATTCTTGCAAAAGGCTGGGATCAACCATAACTTGGGCTTTGCCTTGCGTCTTGCCAAGTGAAAATCATGCACTAAAGATTGGCTTTTTGCCTTCCAAAGCGGGGGGATTACATGTGCATAATACCGTTTAATAGCTTTCCTTGCCCGTACCTCGATGGCGGTTGCTTATTCGTTCGCGAGGTTACACTTATTTATGTTATTGAACAAGCCAATCTGAGAAGGCAGATGCAGAAGAAGGAGCTGAAAGTCCTGCCACGGACTAAAGGGATGATCCCAAGTTCTCGCATTCCCTAACCGGACCTGCCCTGTTCGTAGTAGATTCATCCCCTCAACCTTAGTGGGGAGGTTGCTTGCATTCCACACCAGTGGGTCGAGTGTCCACGTTTGATCCTAGTTGACTCTGCACTATTTACCAGTTCTCAGAAAACTCCTCGTATTTGGTACTCGCCAACGGGCGAATCTCTTCGCTAGATGGAAGAAGGGACCCACTCGGAATCTGAAGACTCGCAAGCAGAAGAAAAGTAAGACGAATGGGAAGAAATGGCCAAAGAAAGCTCGACGGGAGGATCATCAGACGAGGATGGCTAAGGCAACAGAGGATATTCTCGAGAATGACACCCGATAGTCAGGGAAGAGGTATGAAGTTGCTCGACCTCAACAGGAGAGGGACTCACAGGAGGTCTTGCTTGTGTCCTTGAGTCTGGTTGTGGAAGATCTTCAGAGGATGATGCCGACCCTCCGATTCTCGAGAGGTGCCAAACTTGGCTCTTTACTTCCAATGGCTTAGCCCACCAACAGGGGGGCAGCGCACACAGAGAATGAGGTGACTTGTGCACAGGGTGAGGGCGAAATGACATGATTGGGATCGGATCACAGATCTCGTGAAAAAGATAGCTTCCATAACGCATGCGAATCCGTCTTTCCAGGCTCTCATTCGAGTAAGTTTTCCCCGAAAAAGGCGGATTGGCCGGACCTGTTTTAGACGTAAAAGCGGGTAGCTGTGTAGCTGCATCTGAAGCATCTGCGGACTCAGAATCAGCATGCCCCGACTCAGAAGAAGAAGGGGAAGGTACAGACTAGTAAGCCTTACCAGAGAGGGTGTCGGCCGGAGAAGACCCGTCAGACTACAACGTTACAGTCGAGGTATCGTGAGAAAGATACGTAACTGATGCTATCAATAATCGTAGGAAATGAAGCGGTCAAAAAACGATATTTCTTTTGAGAACCTGGTCTCGCAAGTAAAAAGAATTGCATTTATTTACTTATTCTCTGGGTCGAAGCACTCTCGCTTAGTCTCCGTAACCTCTGGGACGAGGCAATTGTTTGTATACGAGTGGGAATCTTCTCTCAGTTCAACGAGGAATTCCTAGCGAAATATCCAGGCAAGTTCACCAGATGGAACAGACAAGAGGGAGGGGATAACCTCGAGATATTACATTAATTAAGAAAGTTCGGCAGAAGACTCATAATAAAGCTTGGAAGTAAGGGAAGAAGCGGAAGAAGTCACGGTAGAAGAATCTACTTAAGAAGGGTAATACCTAGAATACTCCACTCGTGGAACACAAACCAATTCTTCTGTTAAGCAAGAAACCCAGCTATCATTGGTCTGTGCGCATCTTTCTTGTTGGATATCTGCTGCTTTTTCCCTTTTTAGGAACTAGAGGCGCAGGCCAGCCAATAGGCTTCCTTGTAGAACACCATATCCGGGTTGAACTTGAGACTCTGTTCTTTTTCCTCTTTTTGGGGGGGCATATTAGTCCTAATTAAGTGAAAATTAAAAAAGGGGGGGGTCAACTTATTGTGCCAACCCAATCTTTTTCCCGTTCAAAAGTGATTTACCTCGATCTCTTGACTTTCCAGCTGAAGAAGCAGATCGATATTGAACTTCAACATTACTAGGGTAAGCAGGATTTGAACCTGCAGGAGCCCGGCTCGTACCCTTCTTAGGAGGAGGTTTCAAATAACCTCGACCAAACGGTTCTGGGAAGGCATAGTTACGTGTTCTCCTGTTGTTGGAGAGTCCGCTTCTAATCTCATAAAAAAGAAGGGTCGGTTGCTTCTAATGCAGTTCCCTCTCTAATGAGAATCTATCCCGAGTCTGTGGGACTATCTGCGGGTTTCCTTTCGTATGGGTTCGCTGAGGCTTTGGATGACCCACCTTCCGAGCTATCTCCAGAGTCTACTCGATCTGACGGGCCTGTAACTGAGCTTTTTGATGGTTCATACCAGTTAGCTTCGCCAGGTGACGTCTCTGTGTGCTTCTAACGCATGTAACAGATCTTTGATGCCCCCACCCAGTCAATGAAGCTAAAGAGGCTTATCGGCGCGGGCTTACACAGATGCCCTGTCTCCTAAGTCCGGGCTCACGGATTACCTTGCGGGTGGGCTCGCCTCAGTCGGATCTGTGCTTCCTGTCATTAGCCGATCGTTACAGGCTTCACCCGGTTCGTAATATCTTCACCAGAGGGCGCCTACGCCCGCTTCTAATGCACGTATGACCAGCTCGGTGTCTCCTTCATAAAAAAGGTAACGTGGCTTAATAGCTCCTTAAATACCATCCGGGAGGGTTCACAAGGTCAGGTCTTCCTCGTTAAATAAGGAACGAGTCTTAGTCCTCGCACGAGGGAAGTGTCGAGAGTCAGTCCCTTGTTCCGCTCGTTGGTGAGTACTCGTTTTCTGACCACAATTCCAGAACGTAATTCATTGGAGAACTTGCCCGAAATCCTTTCATCGAATTCGGCAATCCCAACCTCTGGGAAAGCGACCTATCCTTCCTTAGCTTAGCCTATTTCTCTTCGCACGAACGAGGAAAAGAACTTTAGTGAACACTTCCCATGATGAGCTTTGTGCTAGGTATCCTATACCCTCCGCAAGCTGTCTATTTTGAGTAGTCAGGCCCTGCTTCAGACCATTCCGATGGGCATGCTGATGATAGCCCATAATCCGGTTTTCTTCTAAACTTGCTTCTGCGCCGGCTTATGGGGCTCTCCTTTGAGTCAGTCCTATCTGTCTTTTGCTCATCCACTCCGAGGGGAGGATCCAATTACGGATATCGAACGAATGGGCTAACACTGACGCCCTCCTTCCAATCTGCCCCAGCAGCTTCTGATGTTTCTGATGACGGGCTTATCCTCCGATGCCTTATCTGAGTCTGCATCCGCTCCCAAGTCCGCTGATGCTTCAGAGTCCCCTGCTTCATAGCTTTGTTTCGAGTCTGTGACCTATCTTAGTTAGGGTTTGAACCCGCGATCCTTGAATGAGGGAAGTATCGAGTCAACAATGATCACCTCGGGACAAAGGAAAGTGGTTGCTAGACAGCAAGGATAGGAGAAAGATACCAAAAAGAATCTCGGAATGGTTTCCTATTCTTCCAATTAATGAGCTTCCTTTGCGGGGAAGTTATGTAAAAGCAAGAGGAAGAAGTGCGCAAATACCGGCGAACCTTAAGAAGTTTGGAAGCAAAAACAGGGCGAACAAGACCTAGCTTTCGCTATGATCTCTCAGATCAATCTCTCCCTCAGCAACTAGTTCTTACACGGATTCCTACTAGATAACAACTATCTGATATCAGGTTTGATCCCGAACAAGGAAAGAGGTCCAATCGAACTCTGATAGCTCCCAGCAACTGACGTGAATCCATGATCGCCATCTTGACCTTGTCTGGAACCATCATCGCTAGTCGCAAGGTTGCTCGGCATCCAATTCCCTCTGCTACCAACGGGTCTGATCCATATTCGCTAGCTACACCAGCAGCATTTATCCGTCCATGCTCATCTACTCAGAGTGCTGCTCCGTAACCTCTCCCACCTATCATAGCACACGTGAAAGCCCTCATACAGCCAAGAACAGGTTGCGGGTTTTAAGGCCCTATTTCGAGTTGTTCTTAACGCATTTTGAACCTTCTCACTGGAAGGGGTTAAACCTGAAACAATTGAGAGTGGTCCTTATTCACATGTCACAACCTGGCCGAACCCAGTCTCCGTTCCTTTCTCTGTGGTTAACCAATCCTCGGATCCGAGAATGAGGACAACTTCTTGTTAAAAGGTAGGCAGTCACTCGGCCAAGGGAAGAGAAGCTTTCGACATCTCGTGTCGGTAATACAGAAAAAAATATCCCTACAATCGGAGTGCACGACCAGAAGGGAGTCGGGGAAGACTCACTCGTCTTCTAATTGCTAGGTAACAACTACTCTAATCCAGTTCGCGGTACACATATGTACTGAGAGGAGGAGCCGGATGCCCAGAGGCACTTCAAGTAGGACGGCATTACACTCACCTATTTATGAATCAGAGGACTGTAACCACCCTTGATTGAGCTCTCTTCCGAGCAGCTTTCTCAGATCTTGTGCTTTAGGAGATGATTCCATTGCCTATGTTCCCGCCTTCTCAGAGCGGATCGAGGATGTAAGGCAGTCAAAGAGTTCATTTCCCCTGTGGACTAGAAGAGGGACGCCTGCCTACCCCTGTGGGTAGTACACATACGTAATTACGACTCGTTTTTGTTAGGCAAGTTGAGGGCTATATCCCCGAGGCTTGGAGTTATTTTTGCATTCTTGTCAAAAATCCTATCTTAATTGCAGCAAGTGTTACCCGCAAGGCGAGAATAAGTTGGAGAAGATCCCAACCCTTAACAATCTTTCTTGTTATGGATCCTGCTAGTGGGGAGACAAAGGCAGCAAGTTCTTCTCATTTGGAAAGTGAAAGGGGCAAGGTGCTTACCTCGGCTTAGCCGATCTTTTTTATATCTCTTTATCAACGGGCTCTAGATGTTACAAGGAGCAAAGAAAGGGAACATAATCGGATGCGAATGCAGAAAGGATTGGATGCCCAAGGTCCTGTTCTTCTTTCAGCTCGAGATTGTCCAACTCGGGTACTTGCATTCACTTTGGCGGGGGCTCCTCCCCTCATCCGAACTGTCCTATGCGAATTGCCATTCTTTCTAAAGTTTGCTTCGTTTCCCTTTCCAACAAGTGTTCGTGCTATAGGACCAAGATCTCTGTAGCAGGTACCTCATGAATGAATAGACACATCCCAACGATTCCTCCAGCTCTGGAGGGGTTTTAGCCTAGCTCTTTTAAGTATACTTGCTCGGGCAGCACAACCAAACAATGGTTAGTCGATCTCTTCTCCGCAGAACTAGAAAGACTACTCTTTATACCTTATTCCGAAGATATGTTACAAATTGGCAAGGAATAGGGAAAAAGCTTCTATTTTCAGTTACGACTTGGTCGGGATTCACAACAAGTTAATCCTTTGTGACTGCTTTTGCATCTCATTCCCGAGGATACACGCCCAACAAAAGAAAAGTAAAAGTTCGATCCGGGATACGACGATGTTATCTACGAGAAAAGATCCGTTGGTTGGCCTACGCCCGCAAAAGACCTTCCTTTCGTAAGTGAGTAAATAGCAGATGTTACCCGCAAGAAGGCAGAAGCTAGCGTCTACGACTTGCTACAGAGAATCAATCGTAAAACTACTTTAGCCTATCCTACGGCAATGGAAAGTAGAAGGTCGACTAGTTTGAGAGTTAAGGATAAGGCAATCCGACGTACTGATGAGAGGCCTTGTTCTTTGAACTAATCTCGTCCTTTGTCCGGTTTTGCATGCATGTGAATTTGAAAGCTCATCCGAGACAAGAACAGAAAGGAGAGCAGACCTTTTTCGACAAAGAAAGGATCCGAACTACCTGTCAATGGGTGCTTTCCCCTGACATCTTTGTATACACTGTTCGTGCATGGAATACACATATTAAGAATGAGTCACTCAATCCTGTAAATGAGGAAGGCGTAAAGCCCTGGCATATCTATTAGAACAAGGGGTGGGAAAGGAGGCGTGGGATTGGAAATGCTGTTGTAAGGTGCCTTCGACCAGCTTACAACCAATGGGCCTTTGGCTAACCCGACTGGGGCCTATGAAAGAGGCTGGGGTGCCATCTTGCTTACGACATTGGCCATATTGCTGCGGATGATTGTCTATCCAAGCCCTCAGCCCTCAAGGGCAGTTCGGAAACCTTATCTTATCTCTTCCTTACTCTGGTAACCCAAGTAGTTCCAAGCTATTGTTGCATGGCCATCATCAGCATCGTAAGGGGCAGACTGCTCCGTGGAAAGCAAGTAGACTAATTCGTTACAAGCAAGAAGGAGAGGTGCATGAGAAAGATAGGTTACATCTGCTTTTCCAAGACCTGTCACATCTGCTTTGACTTCACCTACGACCAGCTCGTTCGTTGTTGTATTAAGGCTGTCAAGTCGTGATTAACGGAGTCACATTAGCTGGGTGGCCAAACTTAGAGAGCAAGCCGGGTCAGTAACCATAAACGGTGATTTCAGTTTCCAAAGTTGGGCCTATGTTCCCGAACCATCTCCACGAGTACCTTCAAACAATAAACAAGATAACCAAGCACCACCATCATCGACAGTAAAAACGTATTCATGCTCGACAGGACCTCTAGCGGATCAATCAATTGAGCACCTAAATCACCTTCCTTTTAAGATTCATCGCATGAGCGCAGAGAATCCCTGAGTTCGGGTCTCGGATTCCCATCTTGTTCTCGGCTGAAACATATTCATATAGGTAAGCAGGTCAAACCAAAGACTCAGTCCGAGCAAACATAAAGGTCAATCGAAAGTCCCTCTTCTCTCACCCGCAGGAAGCAAGTGATGTGACCCACTAAAGTGCCCAGAGGTAGGATGAATTGAATTAGCTAACGAATCTTCCGTAATGCTTGCAAAGAAATAAGAAGACTTTCTTCTGCCCCTTGGCGACTCGGAACGAATGCTTGAATGGGAAGAAGTGAATCTAAAATGAACTTTCAATCTGTCTCTTGCACAAGCGAAAAGGCTATGTACTTAATATTCAATTCAAGTACAACTTCCCTTTCAATTGTATTTGACGGGGATAGCAATAGATATGGGCCCCCCTTGTTTTGCTCGCCAGTAACAAATGTATAAAAGGTACTTTTGTACAACTTGAGCAGCTACGAGGGAGCACTAGACGTAAGGAGTACGAGCTTGACTCTATGGCTTGCTGGAATTTCGTTGCTTCTGATCCAAAATGAAAACAACAGCAACAAATAGTCTTCCAGCTATTGGTAAATAGTCTTACCTCCCGAACACCGCCCTCATTTGAGCAAAGGGTTGTTAGCATGAGTAAGCGATCGAAAGCACGGGAAATAGGACCTATCAGTCTGTGTGTGGGCACCAAGGAAAAGGGATAGGCCACCATTTCCAAGCAGCTTTGTATAAGCAAATCCTTGATAACTGTCACCATGTCTTCTGACTCGCCAACCCCGTCTTCGGTTGCTCCATAGGGAAGGAACTTGGCTTAGCCTCTCTCCCTACCGATGTGACTGAAGACCACATATCGACCAGTTCTCGTGCTTCGTAACGAGAAAAATCCTCTTTTTCCTTCGGGCCCCGGGCCGACGAACAGGGAAATTTAGCCTGTCGATAAAGCCCATATGAATGATTTCGATGGATTCGAAAGATTCAAACCGGATCCAGGCGATAGCCATGAGCTCTTGCAACACAAGGCTTCTCGCTTGATCGATCATGACTTTTAGTTACATAACTTATCCATTCCGCCATCACACATCAGTTTGGACGTAGCTCGCCACCTGGAGAGCAACAATACGGCAACTCCAGCGGGCCTAAACTTAGGCTACTATTAAAGGGGCTGGGCTTTGACAAATCAAGACGGGGACTTCGTTTAGCCACCTATGTAGTCGAGAAACTCTTAGTTTGACGTTGAATAGTCATAGTGACTTCATCACCAGTGGCATAAGCAGAGGAGGCCAATGGGGAGAAAGGTAATTTACCTCACTTCAACCAATTCCAGTTGAACCCGCAACAAAGCCAGCACCGTAGGTAACCAATCTTCAGCTACCAGGTTGAAAGCCAAACCACTCTACCAACCAGCCAATCTGGAAAGCCTGCAGAGAGTTCTTCTACCGGATTCCACCAATAGAGTGAGATTAGAGAGAGTTCCCTTTCCTCTCATCTTCTATAGGTGGATTCTTAGGCAGGTGATTTGCCAATAGGCAGTTCAGAGATCATGTTCCCAATATGGCTTAGACGGAATGATGAGCTGCATAGTGTCTGAAGAAGGATAGCTATACTGATTCGGTATACTCTAAATACGCCCTAGGTACAATATTGACGATCTCACAAGGATCCTCTTTTAGTGAATTGCCATTTACTGATCTCATCTTTTACGGAAAAGATAGCCTTTTACTTCTTCAGTAAATAGGCGTGACGAGTAATCGCCTAAAATCTCAATTGGAACCGGTTGTGATTTCTTTCACTGGATGCAAAAACTCCTTTTTTAGGCTACGTTCCTCGGGTTACATCTACTACGAGAATGTCTTGTTTAGGTGATGTAAAAGGGCGGTTTACCTGCTTTCTTTTGTGTTCTAACCTCGAATCCGGACATGCCCTTGGTCCAGATGATGGAATGAGAGCATTGGTCTATGGGGTGGAGTCCCTTCCAGGCTTACTTTATAGTACTTAAGTGAACGTAGATCAATATGCCAGCATCTCAGTCCCCAAAAGATATTCAAAGGCTAACAGGACAAGTGCCTGCCCTTCTTTAAGACGCTTCGAAGTAAAAAAGAAGAAGGAAGTTCGAGTGAGTCGATGATTGTCAAAGGGCCTTCGACGAATTGAAATAAGTACTTGAGTTCGCCACCCGGCCTTACTAAACCAAAGACAGGGGAAAGACAAGACTTGTATCTGGCTGCAATCCCTGCTGCGATCAGTTCCGTTTTTTGTTCGAGAAGAAGTCGAGACCGGACCCATCTGAAGCAGGTTCTGACAGACTCCTTTTGATTGCCAGCTTGTCATTGTTGTTTCCGAACGTACTTGGTTGGAGACCTCCTTGATAGAGGGCTGATATCCTTGACTTCCCGGTGAACTTAATCTTAGTCACAGGAAGCTAAGTATGATATACTTGGGATGGCACGCCTTGTTCCGCTTTCCCTATTACCCTCTCCTTTTAGTCGAGCCACCGGGCAAGGAGACGCTCCGGATGATGCCTCGGGCAGGAGAGATGGCTAACACCTATATTATTCTTTTCCCGCCGAACGGAGTTCACCAGAGCGGAAAAGCAAGTCCTCTTTGGTTAACGTCGGGGGGACTTCGTCCTCCTCCTCGACTTATTCGTATTGCTGGTACCTGACAGAAGCAGTAGAAACAGAGGGCAAATACACCAAAACTTTAGGTAAATAGTTTTTTTAATATGGCTGTGTTAAGCGAATTTTCATTTGCAATTGTTGAGATTGGCACTTGCATCTAGCATGGTACGAAAAGTAAGCGAAAAAGAGCTCTCTTTTTGGCATTCCTTCCCATAGCTGCCATAATCAGACCCTTCTTCTGACATAGATTCTCCTGCTTTTCCACGAAACCCATTAGCAATTAATTGCGAAGGCATGAAAAACAGTAATTCTTTTTGAGAAAGGCGCGTCTAGCCGTATATGAAAGCTACCCTTTTTCTATTTCCTGCCCTAAAAGCTGAGATCTTCGATCTCGCATTCCTGCCTTGATCTCAAATCCTGATGATCAAAAATGTATATGCACTAGTTACGTTATCAAGATGGATGGATTACCCTCTGTGACTGAGTCCTGAAGTTTGGATAAGAGCAAGTGCAAATGCCTCCTATTTGTTGAGGACGAGCAAAACTAAGCTCGGGTCCTTATCTCTCTAGCAACTCCGATCCCTCTATCTGAGTGCTCGGGCTCAGATCGATCCCAGGAATTAGCTGATCCGTAACAGACCTCCGGCTAATGCTTTCGCTAATTCGCATCTTCGAAGTGCCTACCTGCAACCAATCCTTTAGAACCTTTTGTCAGGCTATTGTTCGTATAGGTAAAGTTGCGAGTTTCTCCTTGTTCGTTCACCTCTAACTCACACTCCGGTTCAGCTGCGAACCTTGAATCAAAGATAAATCGGGCTCTTCTGTGCTGCTGCACCGTTGTCCCCTTGGATCCCTTCTCTCTGTTAGGGTTTTCCCTCCTATCCTAAAGCCTTTCGTACCCCTAGTTCTCCGATCCCTTCTAGGGTTCTACGTTCCTCTTTCTATCGCTGTCGCTGTCCCCTCTTGGTTCAAGGATCCATACGTGTGTCTGTCGATCGATCAAGGATATGGCGGCCGTAGCTCCATCCACAGATCAAGCTGCAGAGTTTCTGCAAAAGCTGTCATTGGATGCTCAGCCTAAAGCTTTGGAGATTCCCGAACCGACAAAGAAGCCTAATGCTAATCAGTATGGGTCGGTTGATTCGGGCAATGCTAAAAATGGTCATATCCATCCCTCCATATGAGCGATCTTTGCCCCCACTGCTGCATGATTTCGACCCAACCATGTGCTATCTACCAAATGGGTATCCATCTGCCGTGAAACCCTTCTCCAACCCTCTGATCAATCGGCGACCTCAGACCTTACTCACTCAGTATATTTCGTACGATCGTTTCTCTAATAAGCATCGTGCATTCTTGGCGGCCATCACCACGATGAGCCTAAGACTTACTCCCATGCAGTTCGAGATCCAAAATGGCGTGAGGCGATGGCAGCAGAGATTAAGGCCCTAGAGGATAATCGGACTTGGGATGTGGACCCATTACCGGCTGACAAGAAAGCGATCGGGTGCAAATGGGTGTACAAAATGTTGCACCATGCCGATGGTTCGATCGAGCGTTACAAAGCTCGTCTCGTCGCAAAAGGATACACCCAGAAGGAAGGGGAGGATTATACTGAAACGTTCGCTCCGGTCGCCAAGATGGTCACCGTCCGTTGCTTGCTATCGGTAGCAGTATCTAAAGGTTGGGGCCTGTACCAACTCGACGTGAATAATGCGTTTCTACATGGAGACCTTTCTGAGGAGGTTTATATGCGGCTTCCACCTGGCTTCAGAGTCACTGAAAAAGGCCGCGTTTGTCGTCTCAGAAAGTAACTCTATGGCTTGAAGCAAGCCTCTCGCAATTGGTTCGCCACTGCTCTCAAGGACTACGGTTTCAACCAATGCGCGGCGGAGTCCACCCTTTTCACTCTCAACAATTAAAAGGGTATTTATTTACCAATTCTGGTATATGTTGACGACCTAGTCAACACCGGGAATGACGACTATGCTTGTATGGCATTTAAAGCTTTTCTTAATAGCCGGGTAAGGCTCAAATACTTCCTTGGTATCGATATCGAAGTTGCTCGTTCGGATAGAGGTCTCTTTCTTTGCCAGCGGAAATACACGTTAGACATATTGACAGACAGTGGTATGCTCGGTGCCAAACCGTGTCAGTTTCCCATGGAACAACAGCATCGGCTATCCGACGAATCAGGCACACCTATTGATGATCCGGCTACAAAACCCTTTCTCGAATTCAGCACGTTCGTAATCTTCGTATTGAACGATTACGCGCGTTGTATACTCGCTCACACATGAACTCGCGCAACCAAGAAAGCACTTTCTTTTGAGCTGTTTTTTAGTATTCAATGACTGATTCGCTTACTGAAGAGATAATATAAGGCATTGCCGCTTAGCCACATAACTTCTTTATGTACGTAATTACCTATTATACTTCCAGGAATGGTGACAACAACATCAATAAAAAAAAGAAGGCTCGAAGAGCTTAGGGAAAGCAGCTACAAGAACTCCAAAGAAGATGCGCCGAGCAACAAAAGGCTAAAGCCCTTACCATAAGCAACAGATTACACAAGCAAGAGATAGGCCAATGGTTCGACACCCGAAAAAGCCAGCCTTAATGGGATAGGAATGGACATAGACCGAAACACCCTCCACGAAAAAGCGATAGGGTAAGGGGCGAGTTTACGAGCCTCCAAGAACATACCTACATAGAAAGATAACCACTGGAAGACTTGGACCTGAAGTGCATTACCTCATCCAGGGTCGGTGCCGGTTACCTTATTTCCGCCATCAACTTCTAACTTATAGAGGACCGAATGCAAGAATAGAGGCTGTTGAAGAGTTCACATTTAAAGAAAGAGGTTAGATTTGATCAGTACGGAAAGGGTAGGTACCTTATAACTAAGTATAAAAAATCCCCTTTCGAAGCACTAGGTCATATCATAACCTGAGGTGCATCAAAGAACTCCTTTATGGTAACAACTGTATCCATGGCTCGCATACAAGACCATTAAAGATATTTGAGCCATTGATACATCCAACCTGTTAAGGTTAACCATTCCTGACTGTCCTTCATCCCAATGAACAGTTATAATTTATCTTCTCCCGCTATGCACCTCTTACTCTTGTAATAGCCCATGTCTTCCTTCTCCAGCGATAGAAACCTTATAAGACAATACAATTAAGATTGTATGCTTTCATTTACATCGGTAGCAGACGATTCTCAAAGGGTTAATAATTCCTATCCTGCGGCGGAATGAATATCTACGTTTAACATTGAATTGCCCATCCATTTGCACGAGATGAGTTAAAACCCAAGGTGCGTAGCGCTTGATACATAAAGGAGGCCTCTGCTTTAACATCAGCAGTCGTTACGCCGAATTCATCAAAAAAAGTCGCAGTCGTCAGGCCTCCAGAAGGGGCGTAGCGTAGGAGGAAGAAAGATATAACTTATGTATGGCACAGACTCACTATTCAATCAAAGCTAGCTCTTAAATAACATTTCCCAGGCGCCGTCTTGGCCTCGTCGGTCGGCTACTAACTATCCTTCGTTCAGTCTGGGCTTGATGAGGCTTTTTATGCCCATGGTGGAATAACTCAAAGCAATGGGGAAGAGAGATGTAGACCTTCCACAGCGAAAAAGCCAATAGCTTTCTTTCTTTTGCTTTCAATGACTCAAGCCGATGAGGGAGTGGAGGTATATGTATATGAGCAAGAAGACGATCGGGAATACGGGTCCATTTCTGGATGGAAATAAAAAATCTTATGATCCAGCAGGTTCCTTGTTCTAAGTTATAAAAAACAGTGTCCCGGACTTTTTTTAAAAGCTCAAGGTTCTTAACTTCATTTTTTGAACATGGAAAATGTCTACAGAGGGTTCGGCTACAAGACAACATTCCTATAAAGTAAAGTTTCATACATAATCTCTCTCTTAATTGCAGTCTAATTCCTACAAGCAAGAAATACCTACCTCTACCTCGTCAGCAAGGATTACACAAATAGCTGACCTGATGGTTGGGAGCAATCAAAAAATGTACGCGCTCTTGTGTACACAGAGTCTCACACAAAGCTCAATTACTGGCCTCAAACTTCTCCCCTCCATTAATTACAACTCTAAATCCACTGGATACTTGTGGCGTGTGGCTGAAGGTTGAAAGCGAAGCAGGGACCAGGCCGTGTTCTAGCTGCTCTTTTCTTTGGGAAAGAGGCCGTTAGAAACAGGTACATAGTGGTTCGATCGTAAAGGTAAGATAAGAGCTGAGTTTACTTTGCTCAAGGTTTCGAAGGCCTTTCGCCAGGTAGTCGACGGAGTTGAGTTGGGGTTGGGGCGAAAGCTTTGGTACTACTATTATTTCAAACAATCCAGGGAAATAAAATCTTTCTTTTACCCCTCCCCACTTGTTCCTAAGTCGATCCTCTCCCCTCTTTACCAACAAAAATTTGGGAAAGTCATCCATAACAGGAGAAAACAGAGGCGGCGAGATAAACAATGACCAAAGGTCTTGTCACGAGCTGGATTCGAACCAGCACTTCTGGGATGGAGAAAAAGACATGCCCAGCGAATTCCCTTTTATTCGACTCGTGACTTTGGTAACCCGGTTCGTCATGCGACAGACTACATCCGGGGTCGGTTCACCCGACGCCTTCCCTCTCCGTTGATTGGATAACCGAGAACCATAACCTTTTGTTTGTCTACGCGGGAATTTTATTCCTTGTCTACTGGGGGTGGAGTATACTCTCTTCTTTAGTCTCGTTCCACTTCCGTCGTTCAGGAACAAAGACTTCGCCTAATTATTTTGAATCCCGGCCCGGTTTTTCCCCACTAACCAGTTACGACCACTGAACAAACTTGGTTGACGAACATGGTTTATGCGCCGCTAATGTAGCGGCTTGTCGAGCATTTGACAAACTCACACCATCCATTTCAAATAGGATTTGTCCCGTGGACACACGAGCAATCCAACCCGTAGGATTTCCTTTTCCTCTTCCCATTCTTACTTCTGTAGGTTTCCCGGTAATAGGGAGATCTGCGAGAACTCTTACCCATATCTTCCCATTTCTTCGGGATTGTCCGCTCATAGCACGATGGAATTGTCCGATTGTAGCACGACGCGCTGCTTCAATGGCTCGATATGAAAGACGACCAGCTCTACAACTTTTAGTGCCATATCTTCCAAAACTAAGTTGTGTACCGTCCGGTTCGCAACCCCTACTACATCTGCCTTTACGATATTTACTATATTTCGTACGTTTCGGATATAGCACTTATTTTTTTTACTTACTATAAGAAATCCACACTTTGACACCTAAGATTCCGTAACGAGTAGATACTTCCGCAGGAGCATAATCTATTTTCTGGTTAAATACATTACGAGATGTTTTTCCATACTTTCCGCATTCAGTTCTAGCTATTTCTGCACCTTTTGATCGACCTGAACAACATATACGGATCCCCTCAACCCCTTTTTTCATTACTAATGGAATATCCTTCACAATTTGACTAAAAATAGAACGAAATGATCTTCTTTTGTTCCTCGGTTGAAAAGAGATGTCTTGAGCAATCGGAGAAGCACTTTGATAAACAGATTTTATCTTGACCGACTCAATTATGGTATTAGTCTTGGTTCTATTAGACAACAAAGATCGCATTTTTTTCACTTCGTTCAAATAAGAGTTGTACCCGTACGGAATTCTTCTGTTTCTCAGTATGATCTCTATCATCATCTCTATTCCCTTTATCAATTCTCCTATCCCACTTAGGTCTATGAATTTCTCTATCAATTCCATTACCTTATCCTTACCCATGAGCTTCCAACATTTGATCCTTAATTGACCTAGGAGTTGTTCCCGGGCATCCTCAAAAAAAAGGTGCTTATACACCCCAACCCCATCCCTGGGAAAGAAAAAGGTAGCACCGAAGAAAGGAAAGAGCGAGATGGTGGTTTTTGTTCTTCCAGCGAAGCGAAGATCATTCTCTTGGCGAATGAAGTGGGTCAACCTCTTTTTGGCTTCGGCCAAACACTTTTTCTCGCTAGTCGAGCTTTCTACAAAAAAAGCGATGCGAGAACGTATTCTCAACTCGTTGCTTCTTCCCTGTGCATTCGCTCCCCCCATCGTAGATGGTTCAGCCACGCCCGGTGCCACGAAATGATTGAGAACTACGAGGGGGTCGAAATTCATTTGGTTCTTTGTATTCAAATAGTATTGCATGACCGAATAATTCAAGGAGGGACGCACTGCAGGGAGGGTCCTTTTAAGTAGATGACTCGTCGGGCCGTCGGAGCGGGACTTCTTTGGGAAAAAGAACTTGAATAACTTCGTTTTTCTGAAGGAGTCGTCATTTTCTATCAGGAAGGCTATGTCATTTACAACCCCGGCGTATTTCGGATGCTTGAAGGCCCCGCTGACCCGAAGTGATTTAGAAAGATTCTTCTTTATCGATGGTGATCGGTCATGGTATCCATAGCCTTGCTTCTTTTTCGGCCAAATCCTGATTTCGTTTTGCTTCTCCCGGTCGTCGAGCCTGATCGACTCGACTCTTTTCCCTGCCCCCCGGCCTCTCACTTCGTTTCGTTCTTCTTCTGTATCATCGCTTGAATGAAGACACCCGATCGGCCCGACTTTCCCAAATGCCCACCACCGGGCCTTCTCCTTTCCGGGTCTGGATTTTTTGCCTCGTTTCAGTCGTCGTGGTCGACGGGGAAGAAAGAAATGAATAAATGTTCTTTTGGGAAAATGTAGAATAATACACCTACCGAGACGAAAGCCAAAGGTGAGTCTCGTAGGTGGACGTATCGAACCGAAATAAGATCTCAGATTGACATCTTGATAGACTGATTTACCATAATAATAAATAGAGTCAATGGTCGCCGTGGGAATAGCCGCTTCTTTCTTGCTTGATAGGGGGGCTTCCATTCAGCAGCGCAGACTATAAGTGCTCTCCGAACCGTGCTGGATAGTCACCCATCACACGGCTCTCAAACCCAACCTGTGGTGGATCCCGGGGGACAAAGTCAAAGCGCTTGATCCTTTGCCCCATACTTTGAGATGCTCCTCCCCGCCGGTCAAGCAGCGACGCTGCTCGTGATAGGCAACGCTTGTTGCCGCTATCCTTCGGTTTGGATAAGTCAAGTCCCCTCGGTCGATTCGCTCAGGTGGTCTTCCCTTATCTTCCCTAACGTTCAGACTTGTTCTGGTTTGAGAAAGGAGGCACCGGCCGAGCGCCCTAAATGAATAAAAAAAATGGACATCAGAGGGAATCAATGATTCTTATTCAACCGAGTTGAAGCTAGCAAGATGTCGATTACACACCGGAGGTTGGTAAGAACTGAGGGGCAATGCCCCCCTAACCTAAGTGGGCCTACCAGCGAAGCAACTGGTACTTGATCGGACGGGGGGCACTATGGTTTCGTGCAAGGCCCTCGCAGCAGGAAGAGGCAGTTGTCATTTGAAAGGAAAGGCCCTAATAAAAACAAACCCGCGCACCCTGAAACAAAAGCCTAAACTTATTGAGTTAGCGCGTTCGAGCAAGCGCCGGGCCTAAGACTATAGATAGGCTAAGGCGCCTTTACGGAGAGAATATCAAGTAAAGGCTCTTCTCCTTTTCTACGAATCTATAACTCTCTTTACTGAGCAAGACTCCATCCATATCCCTACTAGTGGTTCTTCAACATTTTCCATTCTATCATTTGTTTGACAACAACAACTAGGCTCGCCCTTTAGATAGCTTTTCGGTCAACATCAAAATAGGTCAGGGGCGCGTCGGAACGGTCGGTGGCTGCTTAGTCTCATTCGAGAGTCTAATCTCTTTGTACTGCTTTTTTTTCTTTGAAAAAAAAAAAGAAAAGAAGGAGGTCGATTTAGGCTCCTTCCCTTCCACTGCATAGCTGCGCTAGCAGGTACTAAGAGCCCTCTGCCCCACGCACCTAACCAGCTCGCGTGGTTCACCGGTTCCACCGAAAACTCTCCTAAGTTGAAGCGGAGCATAGTGCGCTTTAGGGGCCGAGCGAGAAACGTCTCTTCTTTCCTTTCGCTTTATTCACTGATCTTCAAGTTAGCACTTGTTTTCTTATTGATTCCAGGGGCGGAGAAGCTCGACTAATTGGAGAGGGGCGGCGGCGTTC
>OX328283.1:327500-335000 GCA_946814005.1 Chamaenerion angustifolium
GCACACCCATTTAGGAAGATATGCAAAGGGGTGTTGAGAGAAGTCAATGGAGAACTACCAAATCCAATGACTTTTATTTGTTCGTACCATTCTGTCATCGATCACTGCTGGGTCGGTTGGTGAGTCACCCCCCAAAAAGCATCGAGAAAGGTCAAGCATATATGTTTTATGAAATGATCCGCGGTCTTATTTATGCTATGCCCTGCATCGTGTTCGTGTGTGTTTATGTTGCTTTCTTCACTTCAGCGCCATGCGCTTTGCTTCGCTTTATAGAAGAGAGAGACCGTTGTCTTGAGAGTGAAAAGCAAGCGCAAGCGATAGAAAGTAACGTCCCTCGCGCGTTCGCGCGAACTACTAGAAAATGGTGAGATCATTAGTGAAAGAAGGACCAACGACGATCCTATCCTAAAGGAGAAGGAGGAGTAGGAGGAGTCAGTCTTCTTTGAAGATCGAGGAAGAAATCGGGCAATTATGCCATTCTACAGAAGTCTTCTACAAATACAAAAGGAAAGCCTGTTACGAGTAAGTGGAGAGGAAAGATCTCCAGAGATTCTTATCTCATTCCATTCCAGTGGCTCGACCAGTAACCAATGGCGAAAACTAAAAAATCTATGGTTTCCCGGTAGAACCCTATTTCGCCCAAGTTGTTGCGGAACCGGAAAAAAGAAGCGGTTTTTCGCACAGCTTGCTCATAGTGCAGGTCCCACTTGTATATCGTATTTGGCCGAAGAAGCATCGGACAGGTTGGAGTTCTTACCTTCTTGGGACTCCATGGACCAAGATCTGCTTTCATTATATGGGCAATACCGATCGACTTTAGTAGATCATATGGATGTAGAAAAAGCTTCTGATTTTGATGAATTGGAAACATCTCTTTTCCATTTCTATTTACCTAGTTCATATCTTTCTTTTGTGTGTTCCCGGGAGGAATTCGATCTCTTCAATCTAGGGGCTTTAGCCTAAATAACTGCGGCCAGAGAGTCAAATAGGTCGGGAAGAAAGAGTCTGAGGTCGGGTCGGACGACATACATCTTGGTTGGTTCCACCACCACTATAAATTGGACATATGACATATATAGTTTCTTTATTCTAAAAAAAAATCTGATTTCCACTTAGCTGCAAGACCAAAACTGAGTGCAAAAACCGAAAGCCCTTCCTTGTTGTTCCTCCCAGATACATGGCTTACATACCCGGCTCAACATTCTTGAAAAACAATCGAATCGAGGGTCCGGAGGAGAATTGGCCATTCAATCTTGTGAACTAATCGAGACCGAAATTGGAAAAAGAGATACGAACGGAGAGGAATAACCAATCGATGAAGGAACATGAAACCATTCTGTTTCAATAGAGGTACGAGAAAGGGTTGGGGGCAATGAAGTAGGTGAAGTGGTTGGATTTTGCGAGCTGTTCCAACCACTGCTGGATGTTATTCCAAGAGCCGAACGAGAATGAATACCACACAGAAGAGTCAAGACCGGGCTCCCTAATAGAATGTTTAACCGATCCATTCCGGATCGACCGAATTGGTACAGAAGTTGTAACATGGGAAAACCACAGAAAACACGACTTATTTGAATAACCCGGTGACCTACCAATTGTAGAAGTAGGATTTTTGGCAAGCAATAAGCACTTAAATAATACAATTCGAGTGTACCATCTTCTTTCTCATTTCGAGGAAAAGGTGCGGGAGGAAAAGGAAACAACGGAGGGATCCAAATCGGACCTAAATGGGAATGACATGAAAAGTCTTTTTCAAAACCTAGCATTAAGGGCGTTACGACGATATACGAGAGGAACGGAGAAAAACTCGTGATTGGTGTGGAGGGGAAGATCTGTTTATGATATAGTTCAAGAAAGAGTCTTCTCATTTTATTACTTCTTCGTTCTTTCAAATTCAAAAACTTCAAGGCTGGTTCTGAACGCCGCGTAACATCATTCAACAACCCCCAACATTGCACAAGATCTTGGAAACAATTAAGATCTGGATGACATTCAATATCATGTACCCATGTTCCTATACGTATATCGGCTAATGGTATGCAATTTCCTATTATATCAAGTATCTCCTATCCATCGCGCAGGGGGCGTGGCCAAGAAGCAGCCAGCTGACTGCCCCCTTCCACTCGGCCTTTCTTCGCTGTGTAAATAAGGTCTTAGTATGTATGGGCATTCTGGGCAGGTCACAAAAAGTCGCTGGTCGAAGGTTTGGACCAATCGCAATTCATCACCATCTTGCCCGCTTCCAATTGATGACTGGCTATTATATAAGTGTTGACCTAAGCCCCTGTGCTGGGGCTCGGCTCCCGAACCGTACGTGAGCTGCCTCGTACGGCTCTTCCTAAGAACTTGAAGCCCCCTCTCTCTATATATTTAAGAAAAAAAAAAACACACTTTTTCAAAAAGCCTTCGCCCTCCGGGGCTATTATAGAAGCAGCTTCGTTCCTTGACTTCTTTGCTCAGTCAAGCTTCCTTGTTCCTTAGTGTAGTCTCGGTCCATAGTTGTTGACTCCGTTCCAACTAGCCTAGTCTATATCCACAGTTGACGTGACTCCGTACCGACGCCCTTTCCTTAGTAGACGGCTAAGTGACTTCGTAACCTTAACCGACTTTCTTTCAACCTATTAAATCATAGGCCTTCGCCACTTCAAACAAAGGGCTTTCGTCCCTTCGCCTATATAGAAGGCTTGGCTTCGCTATCGCTCATGACTTGATATAGAGTCCGGGTAGTCGTCGGCCTTCCCACCAGAAAGTCCTATGATATAGTGGTCGGCCTTTCTCAAGCCTCCTTCAAACCTTTTCTGAGAAGCCCTTTACGACTATAAAGGGCAGGACTTGAACAACGTTGGAAACTTAGCTACTTAATTAAGTACGACTCAAGACTAAAGTCAAGGCGAAGGGGGCTCCCAGGCCGGGACATCCGGCAGAATGCTTGGACTCCTGCGCTGGAAGCGACACCCGAAGGGTGAGCTTCTGGCGGTTAGCTTAACGCACTAGATAATAGGCATTAGGCATTCTGAGCTGGAAGGAGGCAAGCAAATGAAGGAAGGCATTACGGGCCGACTACAAGAAGCAAAGCTTCGTAGACTCGACAAGTCGCAACTAGAATGCCGACCACTACATAAGCCGCTGGCGGAGAAAGCGAGCTTTCCCTTCATCCCTTGCTAAGCCAAGGTCCCAGGTCTCCGAGTCAGCCCGCGCTTTTTCGAAGAATCCTGCACCCATGGGCATACGGCCTGGCAGGCCTTCCCTTTCCGCCGGAGCTTCATGGGCGTTGCCCCGTTCCCCAATCAGATGTTTGGATGTGAGCTATACTCCGCGAGGAGCCAAACGGGCGTATGGCTTTGCCATTTGACCTCTCTTCCCGTGTGACTAGGAATGCTCAGTGACAACTTCTCAATTGCCACCGCCTGGCCTCTCTTGCTACCACGGTAGCACCTAGTGTGGTCAGCACCAATCGTGTTCGGGCAACGAAGCTTACACTCATTCACATTGGTTCATCCTGCTATGCCCCGGGCCTTTTGCTCTTCTAACGTACAAGGTGGCCGCCCATTCGTCAAGGCCCAGGAATCCGCTGGACATCTCAGCGGCGGGATTGGATACCCGCATCCGATCGAAGTTCCATTTTAGTGCCCCCCGGAGAGCTATTTCTAGGTGGGTCGCTTCGCGCAAGACATTGCTTAGGACCAACGGGTCACACGACAGGTGCACGATCCACTTTGCACGCTCCATCCTTCGTCCCTTCGCCTATCGGCTTGGCAGGCAAGCTACCTTGATCCGTCTTCGGCTTCGATTCGTTATGCTCAGCAGCTCCAACAAGCCCGTCAGTCTCTTGCCGCCTAAAACTCTGCCAAGAAAGCGCTGCTTTACGTTTGATCCTATGTGCCCAGAGAATGCTATGCGTTCTCCACTTTCGGACCTCGCAAAGAGAGAACGTGTTTTTTCCTCTGAGTTTATCCTCATCCTCTCTCATTCGAGGAGCGAAGAAAGCGGGCTTTGCCCCAGCTACCGCTATCCTTGGGAAACCAAAAGAGCTCCCGAAGGAAAGGGATGCAGTCTCTCCCTTGGCCTTTGGAGAGGAGAAGGCAGAAAATAAAACGTCCTTCGCGCAAGTTTTTTTGCTTCCTGCGCCCTTCCCCGTAAAGGGGCTCTTCGACCAAGGGGACATTCTGCCGACCACTACATAAGCCGCCATCCGTCCAGGAGAGAAGCAAGCTACCTTTATTTGATCACCCTTTCCGGGCAGGGAAGAGAACGAAAATAGGCCGCGAATGGTGGTCGTGGTAGGTTCGAGGATCTTAGGCGGCGGAGCGAACTCCTCTATCGTGTTCAATTTCCTCAGGCGGACCCCCTCAATCCATCGTACTGGAGCGATCTGAGAAGAACGATTAGGGTCATATTCTATCCTTTCTACAATGCCCATAGACGAAGTGCTTCGTTTCAGATCAATTCTTCGCTGCAATCGCTTCGACCCACCCCCTCGGTGAAAAACCGTAAGACGCCCTGAAGAATTCCTACCAGCAGACTTCCCTGTACTCAAAGTGAATTGTCTAAGTGCTCGGACCTCTTGGCTTTGTCTCATTGTCTATCTCGTAATCATTCGATTCCGCCCCTACTTCAATGTTAGCTAGCTACTTCTCCTCCTCCTTCTCCTCCTTCATTTCATCGTCGTTGGTCCTTTTGACATAACATTATCGGCCGCCTCCGGTCCGGTAAGTCGGTCGCCCTGTAGCCAGTGACTAGCTCAGCTATGGAGCTACGTCTACACCGCCACGTCGATACTCTCTTTCGAAAGTGAGATCACACTGGCTTGTTGAAGAGGGAAAGATCACTCCTAAATGCCGCCGTTCTCAACTATACGATACCACCAGACGCACCTTGTTCCATCCGCCAATCAAGGCTAGTGGAGCGAAGGGAGCCAAAATGAGCGCCCCTACACGAGCCTTATTGAAAAGGCCTAAGACTATAGATAGGGCATTAGCGCTTTACTAATAACATAGAAACCAACCAAAACCTACTCAACACAAGTTGCTGAGTTCGGCTTTCGGGACTACTTAGGGCTTATGGTTTATATAAAGAAGAGCCCTCATTTGGCCTTCTTGTTTAAGGGCTGCTCTTTTGAATAGAAGGAAGTGGGATAGCGGAGGTTATTTCGGTAAACCGATGCATGAGCTGGGGCTCCCATGTCCCGCCGACCCTAAAAAAAAAAGTCGGGTCGTAAAACGGCTCATAGGGAGTCAGAAGCAAGCAGAGTCAAAGGCGGGTCAAACTCACAGTTGCAGAGGGGGAGACACATTCATGAAAAGCAAGAAGCCGTGCCATGGGGGACTGACCAACTATGAATAGATCTTACTTACGGGTCAGAGTAAGAACATCTATTAGTCCGTATCGTGGGTCTACTTGTTACAAAAGGCGAACATCCCCATTCCAAAACATTCACATTGGTCCTCAGGCAGGCATCGAAAAGGGGACGAAAAGAGTCTATTAACCTTTACAATATTCCGGAATGTATCATGGCCCTATCCATTCATCTTTTTCTTAAAAAAAAAAAAAAGAGTTCCGCATCTTTCCGGGGCCCGGGGAACAAATAGGCGTGGGGAAGAGGGAGAGGGGGGCTACGAGCCCTCTCCCGTTGCTGTTCCCGGACCACCCATCCCTTCCTTCCCCCTCGCCCGGCCCCGTGAGGTCCGATGAGATCAGATCTCTCGAACGAAGTGAAGTGATAGGAAGAGAATACTTCTGGCGGGGGATCTCTATTCATTACAACCCCTAACCTAGGTTGGGGAAAAGGGAAGTGCGCGGGAGCGCACCAGCTGAAGGAAAGAAGCGAAGCTGACCTTCCACAACGAGAAAGGGGAAAGGGTTCCAAACCTATCAACTCAACACAAGTTGCTGGATCGAAGTAGGACATTCTCCATCCGCCCGCCAGCAGCAGAGGGGTTCGATTCCCGTTATACGCGATGTGGCGAAAAAGACTGATTCAACGAGATAGGAAATGCCCGCATTAAGATTTAAAACTTGTCGTCTACTTTCAGGAAATGTTCGGAACAGAGAACTTACAATAATACAACGCCGCATTCTCCGAAGATTGAGGAACACGAAGAGATCTATTAAGAGAAAGATTTATCCGAGAAAAAATCTTAACAGTTACATCCAATCACAAACTACACGAAAGTTGCCCCTTTTTCATGGGGATTTACCCATCACAGAGATGCACAGAGGAACAGAACAAACTTCATATATTCCTTTTCCACTCAATCCAGAAACAAGATCGGACGTTATTCCGGTTCGTCTCCATTTTCGTGAAACTATTCCTCAAGCAAGGCAGCCGATAAGTCATCGAAGGGTTTGTGTGAATAACGGAATGGTAAGCATTACTCATTTGAAAGTGTCCCACGGTGATATAATATCTTTTCAAGAGAATGACGCGGGAATCCGCGGTGAAGAAATAAGGAGATCTTTCTATATCGAAATCTCAGTTGAAAAAATCATAGGAAAATTCCTGGATCACCCGGTAAGAATGTGGAGAAGAACCAAAACAGAATGGTTCCACCTACTCAAAACGTTGAGGGGATGCCACCTACTACTAAAATCCCGGTTTTTGAAAGAGTTGCGTTCTTCTATGCAAGAAGAAGACTTAGAAAGAACAAAGATGTTTGGATCCGAAAAAGTATGCTTAGGCAGTTGCTTCGCGGAGCACAACAGAATGAGGAGGAATTTGTATCATTTCAAATCCCTATTCTTATCGAAGAGAAGGAACGAGAAAAACCGAAATCTTCCTACTCGAACAAGAAGTACTTTAGTTTACAACTCTTCTTTATATAGTAATTCGACCTATTGCTCCGCATCCCCCCATCAGTTTACTATGAAGAGAAGAATCAAAAGGATCGAACTACCTACTCATTATTCGGAGGTGAATCATAGAACACCAAAAGCTGTGGTATCTTATGGACCTAACATAGGTCACATCCCTCACGACATAAGATTGAAAGATCCAAACCTTCCTCTTCGGAGCGGAAACGGACGTGGCCAAAACATATAAAGATCGGCGTAGTCGCTCATAGGGACAAATCTATCCGGATAGAGGATAGTCTAGATCGATTTATAGATAGATTTCTATCCATATAGATAGGTATCTCCGTGGATAGAGATAAAGGTAGGGATCCATCTAGATCTTGATTCACTATATTCCATTTTTTTTTACGACAAGTTTTAAATCTTAATGCAGGCAAGGAAACATCGTTTTTCCATTATTACTTGCTGGGTCGGAGCGTAGACGAGCGAGCAGAGCCCAGGAAACGGGGAAGCCCGTCATAGAGCAGTCGACTAGAAGTAGAAGACTGCTGGCCTGAGAGAAGGCGGCCTCTCTCGGCAAAGATGGCCGGCCCAATTTCTCTTCTTTCTTTTTTATTTCGGGTTTCTCTTTATTTTTTCAGGGGCCCAGAAGGCTAAAAGGTGGGGGAGAAGCAAGCCGAACCTCTGATCGACCTAGACACATAAAGC
>OX328283.1:340000-360000 GCA_946814005.1 Chamaenerion angustifolium
GATGGTGGTTGGTGAATGCAACGCTCAATAAACAAGAACTTCTAGCTCTACAGACAGGTAGAGGCAGATAGATCCTGAGGTGTGATTCGGAAAGAGACAGTCCTTCCTATTCCTAAAGGACTAGAAAGTGGGATGTGTCGGTAACCTGGTTAGCGAGTAAGCAATGTTCCGGGCTGGGATATCTGCTTCCAAGCGATAGGAAGTTCAATGCTTGGACAGGCTAGCTCGAGAAAGAAGCTCCCTGAGAGTAGATCTTCCAGACAGAGACCTGCTTTTAGGAATGGGAATCTGCCCGGGCATGCTTTCAGGATAGCGAAGGTAGTTGATCAGCTGACTGGCGAGAGCTTTCAGCGGATTCATTCAAAGGAGCGAAGCATAGTTGAGTTGAAAGATTGTCTCACCTGGATGCAGGTAAACTCCTGGCTCTTTCAACGGGGCCCTTTCGATGGAGACTAAAAGCGTTAGAGCTGTCGTACGAGACCTAGGCACGGCACAGGCAAGACGAGCTTCATACTGACGATCGTGAACGCCAAACCTTTGTTTGCTTTCAATCTGTCCATAGACGCAAAAGGTAAGGCCCCGAAACCCCCACCCAATATAGAGGGCACCTTCTTTCATCTCAACAACCTAAGAGTCTTCTTTTGCCTATCATAGTTACCTTAATGTGAGAAATGGTCCTCCTTTGTTTCAAGATCTGATATCGAGAAACTCCTGCTCATGGTGAACTGCTCATATACATACTAATATGATCGCTACCAGGTCATCCCACTACACACCATCAAGCAACTACTACTGGAAGCTATCAACTCGATTCTCTCTATTGAACTTTTACCTCTGTTTGCTGGGTTCCCGTGTAGTCCTTCTCATATAGGGGGCTCAATCAGAGCTGGTAGAAGCCCTCGCGGCAGAGAAGTAGAACTCACCTTTCATAAAGTAACGAAATCTGGTAGGAATGGATTTTCCGCTTGAGCTTCTTCCTCACGTTGAAGCAGGGAAATCCTAGCCCTTGAAAGCAAGCAGCCCACTTCGGACTCGCTCACAGGAGAAGCACGGACCTTTATATCCTTCGAGAAGACTAAGCTAAGTAAGGGGGAGCTCTTACTTAGAGAGAGTTGGGTAGAGTCAATAGCTCTAAGATCACATCGGATTGGTCCTAACTGCTAGGCTAGATCTTTGTGAAAAAAAGCAAAGTGCTTTCTCCTTCACTTCAATGGGTAAAGAAAGACCGGTTGACACCGCTTTTCAAAGATTTTTTGTTAGCAGACTGAAAGTGCCTTGCCTTTTCCCTTTGATTACAGTTGGTCTCTCAACTCTCACTGTAGGAGGCTTCGCTCCCTGCTGAATCAGTCAGTGAATCAATAGTGGATATAGAAGAGTTCGAGTAGTGGATCTCGAGGTGTTCAATCTGGTCGTGGTGTGTCTGATGGTTGAGCTCCGCCTTTGATCTGCGACTCCCTTGCCCCGAGCGCTGGGAGAATTGGCTCACCCGGGTACCACTGTTCGTTTTTCTTTTGACTACGTAACAGCTGGATCGGTTCGTGCGGAGCAAAGACCTACTTTGGTTGGAGAAAAATCCTTAAGTTGCGCTATTCTATTGGTGTCTGAATAGGAGGAACATGAAATTGCCTGCCCGCCCCTATCTATAGAAGCTTGTTGCCACTGTCCTATCAAAGAATGAGAGAGAGAGTTCAGTTTCCAGGTAACCTTCTTAAGTTCCAACTTCCGACCTCACACACTTGGTTGGAAGGCCCGCCTGTTCGTCTTCTGCCCTATCCTATGGTGTCTATTGCCAGATGAAAGAGTCCTGAGAGCATGACATCTGCTCATCAGTGGTCAACATTTAGGAAGCGGTCTTCTTCCCGGCTGTAGCGCTTTTTCGCGCACAACAAGACAAAGAAGCTAAGCGCACACAGCTGAAGAGTCCGAACTTGTAGCACTTGTGGTGCTCCGGTCTTCTTTTTTTTTTTCAAATCCAGGAAAGGAGGGCTTTTGATCCTCGCACCGAACTCTAAGCGAGTGGCTCATCGTGAGACCTTGTTGGCATGCCTCTCTAAGAAGGCTGATAAGAGGAAACCTACGAGACCGCGTTCCAACTCTCTTTGCTATCAATCAAGTAAAGGGGATCAAAGTTCACTCGTTGAAATCGATCAACATCAGCTGATGTGCTGCCTGGTTACAAAGTTAGCCCTCAACATCAGCAACTATAAAAGCCAGAAAGTTTTTCTCAGTCCTGCCATCATAAGGAGGAGATAGAATGGGAACATCACGAAGTAAGTAAGCAGTCTTAATCGACCTCTAGCCAACCAATAGGGCAAGGTCCTAGCACACAAAAAGGGAGGACGTATTGTATTGAGTATAGTAGAGAGAGGCCTTAGTCTTAAGATGTCCGATACGGGGTGCCAACTCATAGGCTTGACTTACTTCTTTCGCTTCCTTCAAGGCCAGGATCACCTTTCTTTTTATATAAGATAATTGTCTCGATTATCCATGCGTGAAGGGAAGTGCTGTCTGTTCTTGTGTAACATAGTGCAGGATAGCTATTACCTTACTTATGTACCGCGCAAGTGAAGCAGTTACGATTGAGGTTTCGAGTTCGAAGGGTGTGACATTGTAGCAACTCTTCCTACTTGTTGATTGTTGTTGTTCCTCCGGGCCTTCCATGTAGCAATGTTAGCGAAAGTGTCTTGGCGTCTATTGAGAAATCCTAATTGTTTACTGGGGCGAGTGCTGAAACATCGTGACTTCCGAAATGAGTCATTCATGCATCAGCACCTATAGCTGCAGTCTTCTTTCATGAGCGCTTACCTCCCATGAGAGTGTCCGGTTCTGATGGCGCCTAACAAACTAGAGTGGAAGGTCCCCTCGGACGAGTGCCATCATCTCACTAAGTAGCCCAAGGGAAGGGTGTATCGGGAGGGAGTGCATCGGGCCTAGGTGACAGCAGAGAACTTTAGAGGTAGGCTAGAAAGGAAGGAAAGAGAAAGGCTAGGAGCGATATAGGCTAAAGACTACCATCCATTTTTCTTTCGTCTGTATTGTGTCCCATGCCAGGATGAAGAAATCAAAGGATTTATAGTAATGCTCATGCCTCTCCCTTTGGTTCCGGAGACTCTGGAGTGTTAGCTCTCCCTCCAGTCGAGCCTAAAGGTTTGGTATGACCAAGAGAATGGCTGTACCGATTCGAGATGTGACAGCGGGTCAGTCAAGAAAGCTGACAGACCTGTTTTCGACCTCTTTGCCTACCGCTTGCCGACCGCACTAACTGACCCAAGCCTGCCTAACAATGTGCCAGGGTTTTATAGGTGCCTTATAAACTCCTTGGCTGAGTCTCATGCCTTATTGAACTCTCCTGGTTTTCCTAACATGACTTGAACAGGCAGGGGAATAGACTTGAAGACCGGAACACCGACAGAACTCATCGAGAGTATCGCGGAGAACACGACCTTGAGATGGCGACGCCTTAGTGAATAGAAGGACATCATCTGCAAAAAAGTAGATGTGATATCTCCGGACCTCTCGCCGACACATTTCAAGGATGCCATTTCTTCTGCTGGACTTTAGTATCAATTAAAAGAGAAAGTCATTCCATGCATAAAACAAATACGGAGACAGAGGATCACCTTGCCTTAGCCCTCTCTGCGGAAGAAAGGGATCAAGTCGATCACCATTCCAAAAAATTGAGACAGCATTCCTGGACACACACTTCATAATCAAGGAAATGAGACTATGTGGAAAGCCAGCCAGCTCCAATATTTTATCGAGGAACCGCCAATCCACCCTATCGTAAGCCTTCGATAGATCGATCAACAATGCAAGCGCGCCCTTGGCAGTCCTCGATTTCTGAATATAATGCTAGAGCTTAAAGGCTATGAGAATAGTCTCGGTTGTCCCACGTCCCGGGAATAAAACTGCCTTGCAACGGGCTAAGAAAGGTATGTAACCACGGCCGGAGTCGATTTACAAGCACTTTTTTTAGGATCTTGAAAAGGAAACTTCGAAACCTATGGCAATTCTTGGTCCCAGCCAACCAAGATAAAGAGCATCTATCAACGCTGCGGTAATGCCGATTCCAAGACCTGGTGAAAGCTTTCCCTTCTCTGCTCTTAGCAATGATCTGTCTAGGGCAACTTTCAAAACAGCGGATGCTTTAAGAAGACCCTCTTCATGGGCATTCTCCGACAACTAATCTAATTCTTACCCGGCAATCTACGATCTACCCAGCGCCAACGTTTATGTTGAATAGGCATACCCGACTTCCAGCTAAATTGTCATAGAAAGCTATCCGTGCAACAATTCCTAGCTTGAAAGCATTCTTTGAAGCAAAAATTCCGGTAAATCAAGCCCAAGCCTAACCTAAGCCAAAGCCTGCGTAGAATACTTCACTTTTACATGTGCAAGACCACAAACTGTATTCCCCCCTCAAGCTCTGCGAAGGCCTTTCGGAGATTGACCTAGATTTCGAAAGAGTGAAGTTACCTGATGAGCTTTAACTAACCTCCGACTCTATAAACGCTTGCTTGCCTGCAACGCTTTGCCGCTGGGGTGGAAGCGGTCTATTTGCCTGTCTTATTTTGCTCAGCTTGATGATTGCGCTACTGGGTGATGGAAATAGCTTAGAGTTTCGTCTTTGCGAGTCGCGAAAGGAACGGAGTCGCTTGAGGGAAACGAAAGGGACAAGAACTTAATAACTATATTTAATGCATGATTTGAATTGGTTGAAGAATGAGACTGGTGATAACAATCCCTAACGGAGTTGGTTGAACATGCCGTCTTGGAAACCAATCCAATATGCATACCGAGCTATGGGCCATTCGATTTGGACTGTTGTTTGCGTGGGAGGAAGGCATAATGCCTAAGAACAAAATATTTATTTCTTACTTTAAGGAAGACGGGCATAGGGACTGGACTGATAGCGCGGGCTGGCCTACTCGATGGCTTGTATGAAAATGAGACGATTGAAATGACAGCTTGGACTGCTAATGGAAAGCATTCTCCTGACTTACACGATAACGGGAATGGGCCTTACCCTCGATCACCGACAGACGGAATGGATTACGAGAGGGCTTAGACCACTTGAAAGCTAGCACCGACTAAAGGGCATTGAGCGCCGATCAAGATCAATAAAGAAGGAAGGTCGTCGATCACCAACCGAAGCCGAAGGGAAGCTCGGAAAAAGGCATGCCTCTCTTCCTACTCCTACTGAAGGCAACTACATCTATCACAGCTCTAACCCTACCTTAGGACAACAAGGTCGAAGAACAACCACACCAGCTAGCAGCCGATAACCGATAGCAGCAAGAGAAGACATTCCCTAAATTGAGAAAGAACCCAAGGACAACAACCAACCAAACCACAACAGCTGGCTTGACTGACGCGGAACAGCAACTATTTAAGTTTGGCTAGAACCACCAAGACCGGTAAAAGCAGCAGCAGATTCAATAGCCGCGGTTATTCCTTATAATCTACAGTCGCTGACCCACTTCAACTCTACTTCCATACATTTCATTGATTGGGGTTCCCCTTCTCTCATGGATTAGAGCTCACATGCTATTATGTGAGATAGGAGTAAGAAATGTAAAGGAATCGGCAAAGGGAATTGAAGTCTTAATTGAACCGGAATGCCGGTTGCTTAATTACCTTTTTTTCCCGGCGATCCTCAATATCAATAGAGGAAAAAGCTTGTAACGAGTTGAGAGAACTAAGGGCAAACCCCTGCAATCTGTCCCAACGGTAGACCTGCAACTTCTCCCCCTCCTTTTGGTCAAGAGCAATCTCAACCCTTCTAATGAAGGTCTCTGTGGCTGGTCCTGAGCACCTTGTTGTCTTGTGCACGAGTCCTTACCTGCTTACTTTCCTTTTTGGCAGCCTGTTAGTGGCGAGCCCATAAAAAGAAAGAAGCTCAGACATGGCAGAACGATAATCGGAGTGCCCAACATAAGAAAGGACCGAAGGGAGAGACAGACGGTAGCTCGAGGCTGGACCTGACTCTTTTACATTACCTGTTTCGCCTTCCTCTCCATAGGTTGAGGCCACCCAATCTGATTGGCTTCCCGAGCCTTCACCTTGATTTTTTAGTTCCCTTTGTAAAGTCAAAGTTAAACTTACAGCAGCCCCGAGCTAAAGGAAATACACAACTCTTGTTGGCTGGTCTGCACTATGACCAGCAGCTAAGCCAGCCTCATTCCTTTCTGGACAACTCTCTTTTTATGCTAATAACAAAAGCTTATCATCTACTGTGGAAAGGGGAAAGCGGAAAGATGTACACTAAGACCTTCTTTGGTCAGCCCCGGAGATTGCCCTATGCTAAGGAAGGCGCTACGACGAAGCATGCTAGTTGTAGTATATGGAGGCAAGCATCTTTGCACCATTGAATTCAGCAATCTCAACTTCTGGGGAAGTGGCCTACCCTTAGTAGCTCTCCCTCTTCGATATTGAGCAGTTCCACACGATAACTCTAGCCGCTATTCTCTGAAATAAAATTGTCAGCGACAAAGAACTTTTCACTAATGGAATCCGTTCCGACGGAGGAAAGGACTCCAACCAGAACAAGACGCCACTAATCGCAATGCACATGGAATAAAGCCACCAAGTCTGCCGATGAACGTACAATACGCACTCTAAGTGCGCCACACCTCGATTCAGCAATGGCACATGTGTCCACCAAGCACACAGCAAGGTGACAGGCCCGTGCTCCGCCAACCAAGTGCCACTCCACATGTGCACACAAGGCTGCACGCAACCGCAACACGAACACATCCGCCTTTTCCTCGTCCGCACCTCCGCACCGACTTCACTCTCGTGACAATCCCGGACTATATGTCCCATAATACCATTGGAATAGCAGAAGGATGGGAGTCGTTCCTATTTCACTTCACTTCAATTTGCAGCCTTACCTATTAGGTAAGTGAAGGCTCTGCGACCTCCAGCACTAGTGCCCTGATCATCGCCATTGTATTCGTCTGTTCTGGGTAAACTTCTCAACCATAGGAGAATGCTAGTCCTCTGCTCCGCTAGTGATGGATCAAGAGGAGGGTTGACCAGTCAAACTTCCACCGATTTCGGCAAAGAATTCAAGCCCAACTACCACAACTAGGACTTTGCTAGTAGAATGCCTCCCGTGAGAAGAAAACCAAGCCTTGAGACACATGTTGCATATACGTAAGAAGAGAAGACGATAAAGCAAAAGGCGAAACTTCGAAACTTCTTGTTTTCATGTACATGTGACAACACTTCCGGGCATGTTCACATAGAGGTTGAATATAAAGCATTCCATGCTTGGAGCGAGCCGAGCTACCTGGGGTGAGGACGAATCTAATCTAAAAAGGATTGAATCCTCCCTTCCCCTGCTGCTGCTGCCAACGACAGCTGGTACTTTGGGCCTTCAACAGGGCCTTTCTCGCTTTGAGCCTGGTCTGGTAAGTAAGGACTTTGCCTGGTATTGACTGATCGCGTCTTGTCTGCTATTGTTGGAGCGAAACGATTCAAGCTTTTCCTTCTGATTAGAGTGTTAGGGCATAAGAAAGAATAGTTGAGAGCGAAAGCACTCCCGGTCTTATTTATTTAAAGAGAGTTACGTGAGCCATTAGCTCTGGGAAAGAAGGAATCTATGCTTAACACATTAGGAATTTCCTTTTGGTTGGAGTCTCCCCTAGGGGGATTGAAGAGAGAATCCATTCATTCCGGGCAGTGTGGTCTCATTCCAATCAGTGTGAGTGCGAACCACTTCCCTGTCTTCGGTCGTAGGTTGCAAGCGCAGGAAGACGGGCAAATGGTTGAAAGCCAGTACGGTACCAATACCAATGCTTTGATTAAAATAGTCGCGAAGGTGCCAATAGGTATCATTCCAATAGCTGTCCAAGGGCTAAAGGGTACACAGCCGGTAAACCAATCTGTCCTCTCACTCTTTCTTTTCCATTCCCATCGTGATGTGCTAAACTGCTTTCGGTTTTCAAGCTTAGAAGAAAGAGAGAATATTTCTCCCATCCCGCATCGCTTCTACCTTACTATAAGCAATTCATCCATGCATGCCAAAGCCGTCAATGCCAGATTGAACCGAACCTAAGGGCTTTATGAACTGCCTTGACTTCCCGAATCAAGGAATTACTGAAAGCTGACTTCATGCCATTGAACACAGGCCAGGAAAGCATTGAATCATTGCCGAGGTTTTTCCTATTAGGTCAGTAGGTCACTCACTTTCTTCCCTTGCTTGGTGTCTACTTCGGTAGATTTACCACAGCTGATTCCGTACTTGACTTAGACTTAGGCAGTCGATTTGGGAAAGAAGAAAGAGATGTCACCACAGCTTCATGATGACTTCCTAGCTTTCTTGCCTTCTTCTATGATAGCTATCCCCTTCTTCTCTGAATCTGATCTAATAAAGTCTACTTGCCCGTACTGACTTAGATCAGATTGAGCGAGGAAATGCCAAGCTTACTTAATATAATCTTTGAGTTTGAAAAGTGGAATCTGTCCCAGCTAACTACCGAAGAGAACCTTAACTTAAAGGAGAACTGAAACAAAACTCCCTTGAACAACTGCTTTACTGTAGAGATTTCCAGTGCAGTGGAGGAAAACTTCTCGTTGCTGAGCGACCTCATTCTCTTCCTGTTGAGGTGGGAAACCCCTCATCCCTTGGTTGTCAATCAGTTTCGTTTGAAACCCCCGGTCGAGTAGCAAAGCCCCCTGTCTCAGACTCTTTTCGAACCTCTTCCACTCCTCAGGTTAAGGCTTATTATTAGTACTAGACTGGCTCTTCCTCTACTGCCTCCACTGCTCGCACCTTACATCCTTCCTTCTCGGCTTTGTTACCCAGCCCCGCACCAATCCCTTCAAGGAAACCGCCAATGCTTTCCTGTTGATCCCTCGTGGACCTATATCCAAGCCCAGAGAGTACTCTTCCTTCTGTGGTGTCCCTTCAATCAACTAGTGCTACTCCCAGTTCAGTTCCATCTCCTGTCCCCTAATCCCAGTTAGAGTCAGACTCTCGAGATCTGCTACACTTTGAAGTCGTGGATGTGCGGAATCCCGATAGCAGCATTCTCTGCATCAAGAGGCAAGGGTAGAGTGAAATCTATAGCTGTGCTCCTCTTTCCAATCTTTCCCTTTTTTTTTTAGTTCCCAGCGTCTTTGAACCCGTTGCTGGACTACGCTACGTTAAACCTTATTCAAAAGCGGATCTTGGCATTCATATGAGATCTCCAACTAACTACTGGCTGAGCACAACTCACACTAGCTCAGGGAGAGCTGGCTCAACGTAATGTCATTCCACCTTCCTCTGGTCACTTCAACCCAAGAAACTCGTTCACGTTCACAGCTAAGACTAATCCTACTTTCTTTCGGATGAAGTGAGTCTTGGGCAAGAAGAAAACAAAACAATGCTCTAGACCGGGCGGATTCAAGGACTTACGTCTCAATAGAAGGGAGCGCAAGTAAGCTAGGAATTCAATTTCGTATAGTGGTGTTGATAGAAAGCGGGCCCCTAGTTTGAAGGAATCCCCTCTTAGCTACATACAGGATAGGGCACTTTCTCTGCCTGAAGTGGGTGGCATTTGTCCCATCTCCGAACCTCTCTCGGTAAGCATTCCGTGGGCGAAAAGCAGGAGATAGAGAAAAATCTTCCTTTTCCTCCCGTCTCCGAGGTAAGTAAGTTCAAACCAACGTTGCTAAAGAAACCGAAAGCTTTGCTGGAGGCTAGGCATAGCCCTTACCTTCCATTAGGTTCAGTTAAGAACCTCCCCGTCGGTCAGTCCCGGCTTGCAGGCCAGCTCAGTCACCTTCCCGCGTTGCAGTGTAGCTAACCAGTCCCTATAGTTCCTCTCCTCTAACCTCTAAGCAGCCTCAAAGCAGTTGGTAAAGAGTGACCTTCCCTTCCTCTAGCCGTGCACGCGCTCGGGGAGAGGTGTTTGCTTGCTGTGGGCCTTGCTGGTCAGCTGTAGGTCAAGAGTCGCCTTCTCTCCTTCCCTCTCTTCAGTCGGTGTGTTGTCACTCCTTTCTTTTTCCCTTCCTGGAATAGCACTTTGATCCACTCTCTCCAACCTGCTTACTGCACAAGGAATAAAAACCTCTAAAGCGAGAGTATATGTATGTGTGACGCTACCAGATTGATTCTCTTGGTTGCTAGCTAAGGTTAAGTAAGCTAAGGGCAGGCGAGACAAAAGACATGTTGAAAGCCAGAACTGCTGAGTCGACTTCCCCGACGGTCTAAACCTGGTCTTCACTTCTAAAGAATATCATCCTGTTGCTAGATAGCCTAGGGGCAACGTTAGTGTTGAGTAATCCATCTCCCATCCTTGCTCTAGGTCTATCCCAGGAACGCCAGTAGCTGGTGAGATAGAACCAGGAAGGGATGACACGACTGCTAGAACGAATGAAACAGATTTGGCTCCAGGCTAGATAGAGAAAGCTCGTTCAGTAATCCGAGACGAGGGTAGTACCGCTGTTCACTCGGAGACGGTAACCCGAGGCAATTCCAAGAGGGATTGGAGTAAAGAAACTCTTTGTGATGGGAATAGCTCTGGTCATTGAACTACCTTTCCTTTAGAGAAGTTCCAGCAAGCAACTACTCCGGAAGGTCTCAATCTTTCTCCATCTTGTGAAAAGCTTCCTCTCTCTTCGGCCTCGCGTCTGGAAGAACCAACCAGGTCCTATCTTGGAAGTGTCTGAAAACCTGGTACGAGGGGTCTATCATAAGCAGTGGGACGGATCTATTGCTATTGAATAGGCTGACCTTAGCTGATTACAGGAACCGGATTAGGCAAAGAAAGCTAAAAAAGAAGAAACCATTGATTGATGGGCAATTGACGTATTAAAGGAAGAATTCGACTGACACATAAGTTTGACGAAGCGCTAGCAAGACTCCCTACACTGACTTTATTGATCCTATCTTTCCTCCCACACTCAATCCAGCCTCTCATTCTAGGTACGGAAACGAGACTGACGCTCCATCTCCAGTTACCAACATGGAATCTCTTGTCCCGAATAGGAGGTAACTAAGCGCTCTTCTTATGTGGGTTATGGAACTACATACACTGATACCACACTTGCGGATTGATTGACTCCCACCAGATGGAACTTACATAACCACAAACCACAGATAACTGACTACTCCCAGTGGACAGCGGTAACTCGACCATGTTGAAAAAACTGTCCATAGGGCGGGCTACTTCCCAACCACTAGGGACTTTGCTTCTCTTATGATTTCTCAACTTTCTTTAGCTTTCTTCGTCCACCAGCTGCTGTAGAGGCAGCAGATACATGACCACACATTTATCCACTACCATAAGCCGGATCAGTTTCGGATAAGCAAGCTCCTTTCAAACATCAACAGTTTAAGTCCTATCCTTTAAGTCCTTCCTTTCGGAATAGGGCTCCGTTCGCCCCACCCTACCGAACTAAGCGAATCGGCCAATTTCCGTAATCGGATTTAGGGCTTGGGTTAGCTTCCAACCTTGCCTCACCTGGGCTATCAAGAAAGAAGATTTTCATGCCCTATGGCCCACTCGCTGACATGAGTAGCAGCTTTCCCTTTCTTTCCCTCTCCCCCCAAACCTTGCTCCGGGCAACTCCACTCCAAGTCGGGATGGTTGCCACAGCTTGTATTGGCTAAGCATCTCCTATCTTTCCATTTGAAGGAGTCTATCCCACTGCAAGAGTCTGACAAATGTCTGACACTACTATATCGGACGTAAAGTCTTGCCCGGCATCACTGAATGGATCTGGGGCCCACACCCTAGCTAGTCCTCAACGCTTTATTGCAGCAGGTGCCCCCAGCTTCTTTGGCTAAAGCACATCTCCTGTCTGAACCCTTGACCGATTCGAAAGACAAATGCACAAACCCACATTGAAGAAAGAAATGATCGACTCTCTTACGCCATCCTAGGCTGTTCTCCCGTAGCGTCTCTGCCGGCTACTTTCTAAGGTTCAGGTTTGTCTGCCTATCTTAGGTAACCATCTTCGTCTACTACAACTAGGGGTGTGTGCCATAGAGTGTGGTACAGGTGTCACCAGTCCCACAAAGGGACAGATTCGTTTTTGATCTCGTAAACTTGGAACTCCTTAGCTACTAAAACAAGAACTCTTTTAGTCGGGGTACTTTTCGTTCCTGGAGGAGCTTGTTTACATTGATGATCTCACTCGCGCCAGTGTATGGGCACTCACTGCCCAATTCTCGGGTTCTGTTTCAATATGGATTTCCCTTGCGCGCATAACCTCAAGTTTATAGGGGATGTGTTCTAGGACCCAGCATATCATTATGATGGAACACTCGGATTGCTTTCCCGCAAGGGGTTAGTAGGCATGTGATGAAAGAAATGTGCTCTTGTTCTCAAAACGTTATGGAGTAAGACAAGGAGAATTCTCGGGTAAAGGTTGAGGAAAGTCCTTAGCCAAAACAGGAGATAGCGCCGGCTCCTTAGAGCTCTAGTGCCAGCTCGTTTGCGGAGAGGAACGCAAGTAGCTCGACTAAAAGGAGAGGGAGTTGACTCGCAGTCCTGTGGTAGAGTGGCTACGGTTGACCGTAATGCCCTTAATGCCAGAATGGATCTCCTCACTATCTATAGAAGGGACTTACTCGCGCTCCATCCCTCGAGTCAAGGATGGGATTCATTCCTAAGATTGGCTGCTTGAGCCTGAGATGAAGATCTTATTTGTCTGTCTTAATCCAACTGCTTTCACAAACCGCACAGAAGATAAGATGGACTCGGCAGCAAGGACTGAACGGGAAGACTCCTCGGAGGACGAAATGGTAGTGGGCCAAGCAATGCATATGCGTAGATTGCAGTTACGCACATGCACCTTATCCCCTCTTATCCCATCTTTGTTTCCACCTCCGCCCTTCCATTACCTTCACCTCGCATCTAACATAAAATTTTACACTATACAGTAAAGTATTATACTAACGTCAGACAATACTTTGGGTGTTGGGACTCTGTGCCTGAAGTGGAACTCAGCGAGTGAACTAGCAACCAAGCGAAGGCTGCATTGCCGATGCGCGGTAGAACAAAGAACTATTACGGTCAGGGAAGCAAGCGAGTGAACAAGCGTAGTATAACGAAGCTAGGTATAAGCAAGGAAGACAGAGAAGCTATCGTATAAGCTACTTTAGCACTCTGAAAGAGAAGAGAAAAGCATCTCTACGTATCAGTATAACCGAAATCCATGTGTTAAGCATGGATAAAGAGAAAAAGAAACTCTCTGTCCAATAGAGAAGTTGTTTGAGGCTTTTTTCAAGTGACTTTCTAATAACTGGTGTTATGACTCTAAAGCAAGTATTTCTAGTTGCAGACCATAAGTCAGTGCAACCTGATGAGGCAGCAGACGGTTACCAGATCCACTTATGAAATTATTTTCTCGGAACACGATTCTACCAAAAGGCGAGACTCATTCTATCTTTTCCCTTGAGTAGGGGCTTTTCGGTCGAGATTCCGTTTGCGCGGATCTTCATTCAGTTCATAAGTAAGCTGTCTCAAAAGCTGCCAACTTGTTGTGAAAGAGTCCCAAGGTTTGTTGTTCAAAAGTACTGGTTTTCGCTTTCAAGTTCACTTGATCTCGCTTTCAAGCATGTCTGTGATCTCGCGTTCAGAGGTCTGTCTTCGGTCTTCCCCCCTTCTTGGGGATGCGCGTCTTGGGCTCTTTTACCTCTAACTCGAAATTTCGTATGAGAATCAAAAGAATCTGACGCCTAACATTCTCATCATGCCTTTCTTGGTTGGACTAAGCCAGCCTTTTTTTTTTATTTTTTTGCGAAGCTTTCAAGTAGAGCCCTCGCCTACTCCAACAATAAAAGGAATAAATGGAGATTAAGTCTCTTCCTTCTTTTATGGGGGGAGCGGAGAGTCAAAGAATGAGCCAAAGCAAATGATTGTTACCGAATGCTTATTCCTCACAATTGCTCCTTGTGATGCAGCGGAACCATGGCAATTAGGATCTCAAGACGCCGCAACACCTATGATGCAAGGAATAATAGACCTACATCATGATATCTTTTTCTTCCTCATTCTTATTTTGGTTTTCGTATCACGGATCTTGGTTCGCGCTTTATGGCATTTCCACTATCAAAAAAATCCAATCCCGCAAAGGATTGTTCATGGAACTACTATCGAGATTCTTCGGACCATATTTCCTAGTATCATCCCGATGTTCATTGCTATACCATCATTTGCTCTGTTATACTCAATGGACGAGGTAGTAGTAGATCCAGCCATGACTCTCAAAGCTATTGGACATCAATGGTATCGGACTTATGAGTATTCAGACTATAACAGTTCCGATGAGCAGTCACTCACTTTTGACAGTTATACGATTCCAGAAGATGATCTAGAATTAGGTCAATCACGTTTATTAGAAGTGGACAATAGAGTGGTTGTACCAGTCAAAACGAATCTCCGTCTTATTGTCACACCTGCTGATGTACCTCATAGTTGGGCTGTACCTTCCTCAGATGTCACACCTGCTGATGTACCTCATAGTTGGGCTGTACCTTTCTCAGATGTCACACCTGCTGATGCTGTACCTGGTCATTTAAGTTGGATCCAACGAGTCTTGAGACTACTCGGGGATCTGATTGATTCCCAACCTCTGGGTCTCGGGGGACCCGGCAGTCCTATTGGTGTGACAGAGGGAGAGAGGGGCCCCACCATCTTCCACATGGATGGGGGAAATCGCGGGACTCCAATTCCTGAGGGCCCTATGGAAGCGACGGAGGAGGCAGCGACCATTCTTCCAGGGGTACCTGTTCTTCCAGGGGTACCTGTTCTTCAAGGGGTACCTGTTCTTCAAGGGGTACCCCTCGCAGTGACAGCGGAGGCATTGAGCTCTCTCGCGTCCGGTTCGGGGGTGAACCCACAATTGAACGCCGAGTTGAGTCCACAGGCCATAGACGCCCTCGGTCTGGGGCTGAACCCACATGTGCCATCTTCCGTCTTCATGCAGAAATTGGTGGACTTTATGGTCCAAAAATGGGAACCTGAGTTCGATGCTTTACCCCTTCCGACATCCCAAAATAACTCTGCAGTCATGCTCAGACTAAGTGCCCTGTCTGATTTGCAGTCGCGGGCAGAAACTTTATTAAACGAAATAATTAATGAGGATCGCGCCCATTGGGAGGAAAAAAGACTGCTTCGGGAGAAGGAAAGATCTAGTCTATTAGCGGAATGCGCAGAGCTCGAAGCATATGCTTCGAGCTTACGCCAAAAAAACGCGGCCTTAAAGGAGGCTCTCCTCGCTGCAGGAGAAGTGATAGGTCCTTTAAGGGATAGACTAGAGTGAGCAAATCCCATTTCAACCTATCCTTTTTAGCCGATAGATACTTCGAAGTGTTCATTCCGTCAATACTGATAAATCAAAGTCATGTTTACACTCTATTTTCATTACGAAGATGTATCACGTCAAGATCTTTTGCTCAAACCGAATCACGCCAACGTTATGGAAGTTCCTGGATCGGGTGAAATAAGAATAGTACCAAAGACATCCTCGACCTATGATTTCATAATAAAAAATGGAAAATTGGCTATGGAGATTCTGCGCGGTCAGAAATTGATACAGACAGAAAGGGGTTCGACAGGAAAGTCATTTCGATCCAATCCATTCTTGGAGTCAAATAAAGACAAAGGATATGTCAGTGACCTAGCACGACAAAGCACTCTCCGAGGGCATGGAATGTCTAATTTTTCGGTCAGAATCTCGACAGTAATGTCTCTGTTAGATTCTCGGGTCGAAATACGGGAAAACTCCATTCAATTCTCGATGGAAACGGAGTTTTGCGAATTCTCCCCGGAACTGGAAGATCATTTCGAGATCTTCGAACATATTCGAAGCTTCAATGTAACTATTGTCACTTTGGCCAACACCCAAGATGAGACTTTACCACCATGGAGCGGCTTTTTGCAAAAAGATGAGGGGGAAAGTTTCAAATGGAAAACTACTTAAACATAGTAAAATTCATCTTGACCGAACGGAGATAAAACCTAGTTTTGATAGGATTTATTTTAAATTTATGCTTTTTTACTTCTTTGTTGGTTAATCGGTGGGTTAGCCCTTCTAGGGATACATCTTCTAGCACTAAAGTGCAAGATTCAACAATTGAATCTAGTTGCGGGATGGGTTTTTCCGGTATGCCGCTCCGCGAGCAAGGAGCGAAAGAACAAAGTGGGCTGTGGTGATGTCAGAATTTGCACCTATTTGTATCTCTTTAGTGATCAGTCCGCTACTTTCTTTGATCCTACTCGTTGTTCCTTTTCTATTTGCTTCCAATAGTTCGACCTATCCAGAAAAATTGTCGGCCTACGAATGTGGTTTCGATCCTTCCGGTGATGCCAGAAGTCGCTTCGATATACGATTTTATCTTGTTTCAATTTTATTTATTATCCCTGATCCGGAAGTAACCTTTTTCTTTCCTTGGGCAGTACCTCCCAACAAGATTGATCCGTTTGGATCTTGGTCCATGATGGCCTTTTTATTGATTTTGACGATTGGATCTCTCTATGAATGGAAAAGGGGTGCTTCGGATCGGGAGTAATCACTAGTAAGAGGGAAAAAAGAGGGGGGAAGGACAAAGGAAAGAGCGATGCCTACATTAAATCAATTGATTCGTCATAGTAGAGAAGAAAAACGGCGCACGGACCGTACTCGAGCTTTAGATCAATGTCCCCAGAAGCAAGGAGTATGCCTGCGTGTTTCAACGAGAACACCGAAAAAACCTAATTAAGCTCTACGTAAGATAGCCAAAGTACGATTGAGCAATCGACATGATATATTTGGAAACATTCCGGGCGAAGGTTTGTGCATCAAAGGTCTTTTTCCCATGCATTCCGTTGGTCAACAACCACAGCTCTCTATCATATCAATAAGGATCTTCACTACTCATACAGGCTTGACGAAGTAAAGCTGTCTGGAGGGAATTATTTGATCTCAATCGAGAATGCCTCAACTGGATAAATTTACTTATTTCACACAATTCTTCTGGTCATGCCTTTTCCTCTTTACTTTCTATATTCCCATATGCAATGATGGAGATGGAGTACTTGGGATCAGCAGAATTCTCAAACTACGGAACCAACTGCTTTCACACCGGGGTAAGAACATCCTCCGCAAGGACCCAAACAGTTTGGAAGAACTCTTGAGAAAAGGTTTTAGCACCGGTGTATCCTATATGTACTCTAGTTTATTCGAAGTATCCCAATGGTGTAAGGCTGTCGACTTATTGGGAAAAAGGAAAAAAATAACTTTGATATCTTGTTTCGGAGAAATAAGTTGCTCACGAGGAATGGAAAGAAACATATTATATTTGATCTCAAAGTCCTCATATAGCACTTCTTCGAATCCTGGATGGGGGGTCACTTGTAGGAATGACATAATGCTAATCCATGTTCCACACGGCCAAGGTCGTTTTTTAATCTCATGTTCGGAAGAGATTCTTTCTCGATTATCATAGTGGAATGGAAGGCACTACAAGAAAGAGTGACTCTTTTTCAAACGAGAGTTCAGCAAAGAAATGGATATTATCAATCGCTCTTTTGAGTGGGGAGCAATAGTGCGGGAAGGGAGATTCTCCGAGCGGGACTTCTTCCTGTTGATGTAGATGTCGGGCAATATATTCTTCAATTGACATTGCCTTGCGCTTGTTGAGGTGGGATTGATGTCACTAGGCAACATACATGGAATTAATTGGTTTCAAAGGCTATCTAGAGTCGAGTAAGCCCTTCCCACGTGTCAAGTTGAATAACAGCAGCCAGAGAGATCAACCTGCGCCAACGATTGGAGGCCGCGCGCAGAACGCACTAATCCCAGCAAGTTTTCCAAAACCGGGAATTCTGACTTCTCAGAAATGCTTGCTTCAAATCAAAGAAAGAAGATCCATTATCCCACGTACTTCGTCGGTTAAACCAACGATTCTCTTCTCGTTTAGAGAGATCTTTTTCTAGTTAGACTTCAATGAAAGAACCATCCCTTCCTATTTCTCCTGTCAGATAGAAAAGAACTCAGACCTTGTTGAGCCCTTCTTTACCAATAGTGGGGGTGAAGGGGGGTTTACATACAACCGAGGCTAAGTGATTTATGATTGAATCTCAGAGGCATTATTATCATTTGGTAGATCCAAGTCCATGGCCTATTTCGGGTTCACTCGGAGCTTTGGCAACCACCGTAGGAGGTGTGATGTACATGCACCCATTTCAAGGGGGTGCAACACTTCTCAGTTTGGGCCTCATATTTCTCCTATATACCATGTTCGTATGGTGGCGCGATGTTCTACGTGAATCAACGTTGGAAGGACATCATACAAAAGTCGTACAATTAGGACTTCGATATGGTTCTATTCTTTTCATCGTATCGGAGGTTATGTTCCTTTTTGCTTTTTTTCGGGCTTCTTCTCATTCATCTTTGGCACCCACGGTAGAGATCGGAGGTATTTGGCCCCCAAAAGGGATTGGGGTTTTAGATCCTTGGGAAATACCCTTTCTTAATACCCCTATTCTCCTTTCATCCGGAGCTGCCGTAACTTGGGCTCATCATGCTATACTAGCGGGGAAGGAAAAACGAGCAGTTTACGCTTTAGTAGCTACCGTTTCACTGGCTATAGTATTCACTGGATTTCAAGGAATGGAATATTATCAAGCACCCCCCACGATTTCAGATAGTATTTATGGTTCGACCTTTTATTTAGCAACTGGCTTTCATGGTTTTCATGTGATTATAGGTACTCTTTTCTCGATCATATGTGGTATTCGCCAATATCTTGGTCATCTGACAAAGGAGCATCACGTTGGCTTTGAAGCAGCTGCATGGTACTGGCATTTTGTAGACGTGGTTCGGTTATTCCTATTTGTATCTATCTATTGGTGGGGAGGTATATGAAGGTTAGAATCAGTGGATTGAGGAATGAAAGCTCGAAGACAAGGAGAATCGGGCTTTTCCAAAGAATGACTGCAGCTTTCCCACTCCCTTTGATTCTCATATACAAAAAAGTGTCTTCCACTTTCCTATCAAATCTCTCTCTATTCTGGCACATAAATGAAGGGATCGAAGAGATTATGGCAGATCATGTTCACCAAGAAATAACCCGAAATTTTATCTTGGTCTATTTGAGATTGTTTATTTTAATCGTAATCAAAGAAGTTTTCTTGTCTCTTGTTTATTTTCTGAACAAATTGAAGAACCTAATGGATCGAACCCTTGGCTGCCTCCCGCTATTGCCTTGCGGATGGCTCTACTCGATTGCTAATATAGCCGGAACGAAGGTGAAGGGGAAGAAAGGGATGCCAGGGACAGAGTAACCTCAGGGTTCATTTCATGCCCACGGAAGGAAAGAAAGAAGAGCTGCTTGTTGGGCGAGGAAGTTCCTGATAGAGAAAGTCGCCATCCCGAGAGAATCAAAGAGGAACCAGCTCTATCGATGAGACAGCAACTGCCCCGACGAGATGAAGGATCGATAGCCACTTCCACTTCACATAAAGGGGAAGGCGCGAAAGCTACTTTACCGATAGGAATTTGCTCCTTTAGTGAGGTTATATGGGAATAAAAAATCAATTCTTTTCAGATCGATTCCTATTCTTATTAAAAAAAAAGTAGAACAAAGAACCTAATCTACGTGACTGGCAGGTGACAAGGAATGGGGGAAGCCCGGTTTCACACACCTGCTTTCGCAGAGCCAAAGGACATGAATAAACAGACTGAACTCCGATACCGGGATATCGTCTAAGGGCGTTAAGGCTTTCCTTTTCAGGGTCCAACGGAAGGCCCCTACCAAGCCACAAGGCACAAGGTCAGCCTATCAGTAGCTTCATTTGGGGCATAAACAAAGGTAACAAAGAAAGCACCCTCAGAACACGTTAAAGAGCAGTGGATAATGTGAGCACCCATCTTAATAACATTAACAGTAATGTGAGACTTCCAAAAGAGCCATAACCTGATATTTTCAGAATACCCCGAATTTTTAAGAGAACTCCATTGCTTCCAGGAGCCAGAAATAGCAGAAATTGCAGCAGAATTACTAGGCCTGACACGGG
>OX328283.1:365000-412500 GCA_946814005.1 Chamaenerion angustifolium
GTGTCCTTAGTCGCCCCGGATAAGCCATACCCTTAGGAAGCTTACCCAACTCATCGCTTAACTCCCAAGAAAGGAAGACAAGGCCAGTAAATCGTGCATAAAAATTTTGGAAAGATTCTCTAAAAGCCGGCGCTTTCTTTGTGTTAAGAATGTAACCTTCTTGGTGTTTGCCGGAATTCCGACTTGGGGATACCTTTGACCGATTGCCTGCCCTAACATTCATTCTTATTAGTAATATGGGGAAAAGCGGAAGAGGAAGAAGCCCGAAGAATCAAACAAAGAATTCATGAATGCAATGAAGCAAGCCAAGATCAATGGAGGGGCATCCAGTCAAGTACCCACATTCCGATTCCCAATCATGGATGAGCCGTAGATACGGATGCTTTTCACTCCTCTCCCTCTGGTCGAGTGGCTACGCTCCTTCACCTTATTTCATGAATGGGCAATCCGAGAGGCCTTGAAAGCGATTTGCTTATTCATCTCCTCTTGAAGAGTTAGACTATGATCGCTCTGTGGTCCCCATGGAGAAGCCTCTCGGAAAGATGGAGATTGAGGCAATGATACAAGCTGCAGTAGAGCAGACCAATACGGGAGGAAACAACGATTCAAGGATTTTTGCCGACATCCGCTCTGCCGGAAGGGTTCAAGATACCTAAGTTTAGTAAATACAATGGGGTCGGCGACCCATATCATCACTTGCTGTCCTTCTGTGGGGATTGCCGAGGCCTTGATTCCCAGTCTGGCTTATTGATCCACCTTTCTCATAAGTCAAACGAAGGGGAAGCACTCAAGTGGAACTCATCTCTCCCCCTTGATGCTCTACGTAGTTTTGACGATGTGATTGACAGATTCACCAGCTAGTAGTTGCACCAGGCGGAACATCCCCCAATCTCTGTGATCTGGTGAATGAAAAAATGCAGCCCGGTTTTGAATTCATTACATTGAACCTTTTGAGGAATTTTGCTTTAGCTGCAAAATAGAACATAAAAGAGTTTGATGCAGTACAGATGGTTATCGATAACCTGCATGGGCCCATCAAGGAAGCGATGGTGCTGGGAGATTGCCGAACATTCCCTCAACTGTTTGAACGAGCTGCCCGCATGCAGAGGAGTATAAAAGAGGGGTCTATCACTTTCCTTAGGAAGAGTTCTAATGGGGGAGAAGGCAAGCCGAAGAATACCCAAAGGACCCAGCAGCCAACTCAAGAGGTTACCATCACTCCGGATCAAATGCGGTTCAAGCACAGCAGAATGCATAGAGACAACAGAGCACCCGGAATCAGCAAGCCATCCAGGGGGCCGGGGCCGCCCCCCAACCCACTCAAAAACCTCAAAAGCCTCCTACCCAATCGCAAGCGCAAAACCCAGCGCAAGCTCCGCCCAGACCCGCAACTAAGAACGCAGCGCCTCCGGCCAATTATGATCCTCAGCTTACCGGGAGGATCGCCTGGGGACCCAATATAGCTCACTACCCGCCATTACCCCTACCCTATTTTCCATCCTTCTTGCCTGGAAAGCCATTTCTCTGCCCAGAGATAAACCACTCCCCGGGCCTCCTGGTCTCGACTATTCAAAATGCTTTCTATTTCACCGATACGCGGGCCATCGAAGAGTTTCATACTTTGCGTGATGTCATCTATGACATGAATGATGAAAATCGTATCAATTGGAACGAAGTTAAGGCATACCTTAAAGTCGCCAATGTCACTGAAGCTACTAATTTTGGGATCTATACTAATCCAATGCCACAACATCAAGGGGGACAAGTCACTACTCAGAGACAACCACCAGTACAAACTAATCCAGGACCTTCTGCCAGCGCTAACACCATCCGAGCTTGCACTGCCGCTCGAAGAGAGATGCCTTTGAGACCCCCTCAAGTTCTGTAATTCGAAGGAGGTTCTGAGAATTAAAAACTCCGAAGTAACTTTCTTTGTCCCTAGGGAGTTCCAACTTCCAAAAGCAGACGAAATCACTATGGAACCGGACTAGCCAACTAGGGGACTTCCCCGGAAACTTCTCAACTCATATCGGAGCAAGGTACTCCTACTGAGACTGAGACCGCGTAAAGCAATACCACATTCTCAATACTCCGGCAGACAGCGATGTAGGGCTTCGCTCTTCTCTTGTTCCTCTTTCCATAAGATACGGTATCGATCGGCCGATCGTTCCCCTTCCTCTGGAAAACTAGCAAATAGCATTTACCTTTATCGAAAATGTCAAAAAGGAGAAAGAAGAAAAAACAGAAGCGCAAAAGACCTTTCTTCGAAAGGAACATACCGTAGTGAAGATATGCGAAAGAGGGAGGTAACATAATAGAGTAAAAATCACGATTAGAGTCAGTCCGGATAAATGGAAGAATCCAATCCGCAGCTAGTCTTGGGATCAAGGCTTCTTTCCTTTGCTGAATCAGGAATAGCCGACTCCAGGCCGTGAGGCTTTTCCCAGCTCAAAGGCGATGACTAGTATATCCGGGGGTACCTAGAAAGCGAACAAATGTTCCCATGGTCATGATTGTTGACTAAACAGCCCTTTCTCTGATTAGACATTCATTATGAATCCATTTTGGTAGGTCCTTGCGTGTGTTCATAATGGATTGACGGTGCTGTTAACTCGAGCTCACTAAGTGTTGAGCCAACACCATGCAAGATGGGCATTCGATCTACGTAAGATGAAGTTAGCCAAGCCCATGCAGAGCTAACACTTGGTCTACAAAGTTCCAAGCTGGCTAAGTGGTCGACGTAAGGTTGGCACTTGGTCTACGCGTCTTTGTGTGGTATATCTACATCGACTTTTTAGTCCACATCGGATCAAGACCTACGTGGATTGGCTTGCTTCCTTGATAAGAAAGCTCGTAACCATCAGGAAGTTCTTCCCGCTTCAGTCAATCAGCAAGACAATGTGAATAGATATTCTCAAGTCAAGGGCCGGACCTGACTCTGTTAGCTGAGCTATGAGCTTTGCTCCTGGCAAACCATTACGTGTGCTATCTACTCAGCTTTATGTTATGGAAGCGCCGACTCAAAGACTCCCCCCAATCTCGGGGATAAGGCCTCCCCAAGAGATTCTTCAGCTATGGAATCTGACAGGTATCGGTATTGAACAGAGGGGGGCAACTCATATAACAGCAGCGGGACCTGCAGAGGGGGCTGTTCACAAAGCATCCCGTGGTGCGCTCCTAGGGTAAAAAGTCTCGGGCAACGAGGTATGGATGGTCCCCACTAAGGCTTGCCTACTCCTTTCTTACAATAGCTTTTTCGATTGAATCTTTTCCCAGTGCCCATGCTCCTACTACGACTTCTGCTGCTATTCTGACTCCCATGGATGGTTATGGTGGTTCCCCAGCTGCTGCTCCTACTCCTTTGGCTGGTGCCAAATCAGGTGACTTTGAAGTTGAAGCTTGCCAGTAGGCAGTTAGATGGTTCCATGCTCGCAGTACTATGAGGGACAACGAGCGCAGATGTCTCTGTCCCTAGGAACGTGATGCTTAGGTGCGAGGTTGAGATGACGGAAAGACAGAATAGGATAAGCAGCTGTAAACAGGGCATGCCACAGCTGTCTTGGGCGATTGTCTTCTAATCAACAACCAAAGTGGTAGCAAGCAGCTCTTTAAGCAGCAGGTTTGAATCGATCAAATGTGAACGAGCCTATTCTATTCTCTACTCTCTACCAGCTTCTGAAACAAGATCGGATTGGTGAACAGGATGCTTCCTCGACTTACCATGAGGCTCACGTTTTCACTAAAAGAATCAAGCCAGAGGAAGAAAGATGATAGACAAGGTTTTCCCTAGAAGGTGGAGTACGCTCAAGGCAGTGAAATGGAAAGATTCTCTCCGTGAATCAGTAGTAGATCCGAGTTAGCCGCGAAAGCCGTAAATGCTTTGTTCTGACGGTGAGAGATATTGATGACCCCTACTAGTAAAGCTTAGGGAAGTGGAAGAGAGAGGTCGAACCTAAAAGGTCAGGCTCTCCATCTCTGTGGCAGACTGAATCGTGTGCGAGAATCTTTCGATACAACAACTGAGAGTGACCGACCTGTACTTTGAGTTTCGTTTTCTCTGAAGGCAGGACTTGAACGAACAGTAGGCTTTAGCTTTAACACAGAAGTTCAAGGCTTGACTAACATGTTAGGCGGGCTTCCTTGATTGAAAGGCTTGACTAACGGGACTTGCCTCAAAGGTTAACAACAAAGAAAGGCTACAAGGGCTTGAATTCTTGAGCTTGTTTGAAAGACTCAGTTAACTGAAAAGACAGATGAATGTCGTCGAGCAACTCCTTCATTGCTTCCTTTCAACTTCAACTAACAGGCATTTAGACAATGCCTATTTCCTCATGGGTGATCACTCCCTCTTTATATAGTAATCCTATCAAGAATAACTATACTAATTGATAGTCTGCATGGATTCGACACCGCCCCTTCTCCTATACCTGGCTGCTTCTCGCTCACCAAAGAAAGCGTACTTCGTTTCCCGGGACGAGCGGTGACTTCTTTCGTCCTTCTAATTGGTAAGAAAGCGTTTTTTCCCTTAGGTTCTTCCCTGATCAACGATGGAGAAAGAAATGCAACAGGAAAAGGCGCCCTCGAAGCTGACGCGTCAGTCCTCTCTTATTGCCTTCTTTGAACCGGCGTAAGGAGGTTCAGTCAATTAGCACAAAATTTAGAAAAATGACTATGCTAGTTCACTCTAGAAGACCTAGTCTGACTTTAGTAGTAGTATAGATTTGTTAGATTCGTAGAACAGAAGAAGAGCCTTTACTTGATATTCTCTTAGTAAATAGAGTCAAAAGTTCCACTTTGTGAATAGTGCCTCGGCTCGGTTGAGTAATGTAGTTCGCTCGGCTCGCAGCGGACTTGTTCTAATGGAAAGACATTTCTCTCTGGGAAAAACACATAAGATTTTTTTGTTCGCTAGAGCTCATCACTAAAGAATGGTGGCTTGACCTTTTGGAATTATAGAAGAACTTCTTCGCGTGGGCGGCGTACGTACAAGGCTGTTCGGACCCCCTCCCTCTTGTATGAGGTGCGTTGCCATCGTCTCTTTCTCCTTTGCCGGGTTACATGGCATGGATTCGTCAATCGACGAATCGGATCTTGGCTCGCTGTCCCGCCGACGAACCAGTCTAGAAGTAGAAAGGGAAGGCAATAGAAGCAGGTCCCCCTCTGTTTGTCTTCTTCTCGCCGCTTTTCTCGTCCATCCTGCCCTGCGCCGCTTACAGATTCAGTTGCAGGTATCTAAGCATCTAAGCTGGGGGCTGGGGCGCAAAGCGCAAACCGCTCTTCGATCCCCCGGTGAGTTGGACGGGAACGAGACAGAGGGGGTTATATATGGAGCATTTGAATTGCCCCTTTCTGTTGGAATAGTTGAAAGTCTTCTTCAACTCTTAGGGGATTTTCTTTTTTCAACTCAACATAGAGTTGGAACAACGCCGTGTAAGTTGCGAGTGGACCAGTATGAAGCTTTAGCTTCGTTGCCGGCCAGAGCTCCTAGCCGACGACCGGCTACCCCTTTCGAGCTCAGCTGACCCCTTCTTGATTCAGTTTTTTCCCTATTTGAGATAGATGAATCAATGGAACTTTGATCCCCGGTTCCTGCTTGGTCAATTCCTGGAAGGCCCCTATGTTTGGTTTGATTGAACAATCAAAGTGCGTTTGCCGCGACTACGAGCTGCCAGTGCGCCGGCACTTTGGGTCGCTACGCTCGGGGTCGAGAACTGGTTCAAAAGTAGAAGGTGGTCCAAAACGAGCTAACGCGAGTTTTCGAACGACGCTTTTTCCCGTTTTTGAACATCACTGAGATAGGCTTTTCCCCGAACCATTGACCCGGGGGGGAGAAGTTTATTCATTCAATGGAGCTTTATTTGTTTGATCTAGTAAGGGGGGTGTTAGAAATAAGCCACCGCCCGACGAAAGAGCGGTTTACAACAGAGCGACCCGGGACATCGAGCGAAGAGCTCCAATGCGCATATTCGGAGCTAGACGGATGCCGTAGTCGCAGAAGCCGGATCAACATCATGACAACGGCATTCTGGAAACTGTTGGGCCAGCCACAATTGGTCGTCTGTCTGGGTGCGTATGGCGGTACACTGAGAGCACCTTTCAAGTCGGCTGACAAAGAAAGATAAAAGGGTTTCGTCGTCTTTTTCCCGCTTTCACCTTTGATTGCGATGGTATTTTAGGCCTGTTTTCAATTCGCTTCTCTCTCTCCGGCGAGGTTTTAACTTTGCGTGGTGGGAAGGCCTTCGCGATTCGCATCTTCCCGTCCAGCAAAGAAAGTGAAGGGGAGCGGACAGCAAGTTGGAGGACGCTGCAGAACCGCATGATTGATCCTGATGCGCTATTCCCTAATTGAAGCAAGTTGGAAAGCCTTCAGAGCCTCAGCCCCGGACAATATTTTAAAAAATGAAAGCTGACTAGCAATCGCTCGTTTTTCTTAAACGCATGGGATTGGATGTTAATAATGAAAGACAGAACATCTATTAGAAGGCAATCCATCCCCGGGGAATTCCTATCGATTTCCGATGGATAACAATCCATCTTTCTCGCTTTCGCTCTTTCTCCCAATCAATCGCGAGGGTTCCGGGCATCAGAACGCAAGTGCCGGAATCGAACAAAACGTCCTCGGACGAAAGAAAAAATGCTCTGCGGGGAACTCCTTTCATGTCGGCGTATTCGTGCCGCTTAGACGTCGGCCATGAAATCCATCACTATACCGAGCAGATCACGGGCATTCACATCTCGGTCAAACGGAACTATGCGCAATTATCTCGTGAATCGCCTTCAGCAAGGTATGGCATTCAGGGTCTGAACCCGGGGATAAATCTTTCTTCATAGATACAAGACATTCGTTGCTGATCTAAAAAAGATCAACTCCCGTGGGCGTTAGCGGACCTTTTTCATTCTTCACCCGGTCTAACGTAGTGTTTCCAAAGGTAACCGGTTAGGTTGACTTTGGAAACGCGCTAAAACAGGCCTATAGGTTCTTCTAATAGAAGAAGAGTCTAAAATTAGATGGAAGTATATATAATTAGCCAGATCGTCTGAAGCATGAACAGAATCACCTTTGTTCCGAAGGCCAAGTCAAAAAATTCCGTATATATATTCAAAAAGGCGGTCCTTTTCTTTCCCCGGACCGATGACTCGCTTGTTCAGTACTGCTAACTAAACTAGGAGGATGCCGTCCCCTCGGGACTACTAGTAGCTTCGGTTGTTGAATCTCGTGCAAGTAAGGTTGTGGTTGTATTGGCTGCAAGCGGAACGTAGGCGCTTTAGGTCTGTGTTGACCATGCACTCTCGCGTCATGTAATGTCGTATGTATGATAGAGGTGGTGTGGTGATTGACCTCAATGCGTTTGGTTATCCCCAAGGTTCAACGAATGAATGAAGCTATGATCCGGATAGAGATGATGGTCTTCCTCTGATGTCTCCAAGCCGGCCATAATAGAATAGATAGGCGAAGCAGCCAAGAGCAGTCTGTTCTCGCCTATCGATAGATAGCAGGTTGCTTCCAAGCTCAAACCATTTGAAAGAACCTCCCTCCGGTCGCCTTGATTCTTGTTATTGAGAGAGTGTCCCCGCCCCTGTCAAATAAAGTAGAGGGAGAGAACTGGAAGAGAGAAGGAAAAAGAGCAAAGGATTCAAAAGTATAATGGGAGAAGAATGGCTGACACGTTGACTGCCTTCGAGACTATAAAAAAGTTCCCAAGCGGTCTAACCGCCGGCACGGTTGGGGCCGGCGCTAGACGGACTAACGGCAAGCGAGATAAAGAAAGCTGCTGGCCCTATGTGTAAAACCTTGCCGCGGGAGAGTCTTTCTCCAATGAGAATAAAGAAAGTTTTTGGGCAAGACAAGAAAGGAACTCGCCCTTTGACACCAAGGGAGTTGAGCTGATTGCTGGCGATGACTTGGTGAAGGGAATCGTTGAGAGAAGGTTCTCGAACCGGGTTCCGACCGAATAGAGCGCGGAGCCAACGAGTTCAGTCGAAGAGCGTAACGAGTCTAAGGGCGCTTGAAAGGAATGGACGGGCGTAGGCAACATAGTGAACGCAGGCCCCCCTGCAACTAGATATGAGATCAATGACTTTGTTGACAGATGCCGAGATAAACTGTTATACTTCTTTATTGCGTTGCGAAGAGAGATCGAAGACGCAGATTTTCTGACCTTGAAAGGAATGGGCGGGCACTGGATGGAAAAGACAGAGAAGGGAACAACCCATCGGAAGGGCATACCTCAAGGAGCACCAATCTCCCCCGGCAAAGATCTATCTGCACGAAGCCGACCTATGGATAGAAAGAAAGATGCAGGAAATTAAAAATGAAATAAGAAATATGCTTTGGGAGTGTGAGATAGGCGGACGGGGAGTACGCAGCCGAACAACCGCAGGGGCTTCCAGCAGTGATAGCTGAACTAACCAGATGGGCCGCCCAAAACCTGGGGCTGACATTTCAATCGGAAATCAACGTCGGATCCCGGCTATCCGAAAAACGCAGACTGAAGCGGAGGATCACAAAATGCAAGACAACAAGGGGCGAACCAAGCGCTTTCGCGAAGGAAGAAGCGAATCAATCAGAATGGAGACAGGGAGGAGAGGCGAAAGAGATATTTTCGAGCCTGCAAGCAGCAAGCAACAACTATAGAAAAGCCGTTGCGCGCTAGCTTGTAGTTTAGGGGCTTCTCCAAAGCTCCTTTCTCTTTTTTTTAGTAAGGGGAACGAACCAACGTTTTGGAGTTTTCCCCAACCTATACCTTACTAAAAAAAAGGGCTTCCCTTTTTCAGCTGCATCGCACTGCCGCATAAACAATGGATCCGCTGGGCTGGATGAGCAAGCAACCTTCTATCTGGCCTCTGTACCAGTAGTGGAGTGGCTTGCTACTTGAAATCATAAAAGGAAGATTGAGCAAGGCAAGGGAGAAAGAAGTTGTCCCCTCTTCTCTGGCAACCCGCCGCCGGTCGAGCGCTCCGCCCGCCACCGCATATGTATAAAAAGAGGGAGCGGGGACGGAAGAACAATCATTTAACTTTGGCACATGAGGTGGCGGGTTTGGCTAGGTAACATAATGGAAATGTATCGGACTGCAAATCCTGGAATGACGGTTCGACCCCGTCCTTGGCCTCGGGGAGTGGCGAGCAGCACGGAACTTTAATGTTTCAAATGGCATAAGGGGGCTTCCCTTTGTTAGAAATCCACAGACAACATTCTGGAACTTCCAAACCAAAGAAATGCAACATGAGAATCATATTTTTACGTTACGCTTCAATAGAAAGATTTCGGTAAGGGTAGAATACGCCCCATGGTCGATCGAAGGTCCTGTGCCACTTGAACTCAAACGCGTTACGCCCCTTCAATCCATCTTTGTCCAGCCAGCTCATAACAAAATGTTAGACCAGGCTGACACAACCGAATTGGTTGAGGAAAAGGAAAGCCCAGCGACCAAGCACTCCCGCCCCCAAAAGCGGAGACCGAACAACCGCCAGGTTGTCGAGGACACGTCTGAAGAGGAGGCGGGCGCCCTTTAAGTTGACCACCCTACCCACGGAGGGACTATGAGGGGGGCAGGCGAACGGGAACCGACCGAGAACCCGAACCACTTGACTGACTGACCCCTGAATACTCGATTCATTAGGGTCGGGGATGGATGGAACCAATCAGAAGTGCAAATCGCACAAGCGAAGCCGAGAAAGGGACCGCAGCGCCTTTCCTATAGTGGACTCGTGTCGGAGGAGTTTTGAGCGTGAGCTACCACTCATGCAGCGACAAGGACCCGCAACTCTCGAAGGGGCCACCAACCGCCCGAATCACTGTAGCAAACCCTCCCTTTACTCAATGGATAGCGCTTATCCTCTTTCAATCAACAAAATGAGAAATGGGGGAGAAAGAAAAGAAAGAGAGAAAGAGGTCTTTATTGAATGAAGAGGCTTTGCACCTGAAATAGGACTACTACCCCGGTCTGGGCTTTCAAAAAGATGAAGATGCAAAGGGTCAAGAGAAAAGTCTTTTGAACAACCAACCTGACATAAGGATTCTAGCTCGCCCACTTAGAGCAGATGGAGATTCTCGGACGGGGAAAAGCGGCACTCGACATCTATTAAACAACACCAAGAACAAAGCCATACCATGCCCTCGGGAGAAAGACGTGATGATTGCCATGAATGCAGCCCTCGAGGACGTGTACAAGAAGGTCTTTGCCGATTCCTATCAACATGGTGCGCCTCTCAGTAGAGGGGCGTGAAAAGTGGAGACTTTGACCGAATGAATAGGGATAGGGTGATATTGAACGAAATTTTATTTAGGAAGAGAATCCAGGATGAATGCTTTTTTCGTTCGCTATGTGCTGACTGGATGCGTACTCGCGTGATCGATGGACGGGGGAATTGCGTGAATGACGAGACCGGCCTAACCTAAGGGTTAGGCTCTTCCCTTTCCCTCTCTTGATGGCGAATCTTGATTGACTGAGACTAGGAACCAATTCGGAGAAAGAAGAAGCATGACATGAGATAGGCGGCGGAAAAATTTCCGATAGCGAATTACTTGACTCGATGGATGGAGGGAGAGCCCTCCAACTCAAGCACGAAATCAATGTTGAGTCAACAATCATCGAGAGGGGCACCACCAAGCGAGATCGAGACCAGCACCTTGTATAGGTTGGGGAAAAGTCCCTTGGTTAGGATTCCAAGCCTGCGCTTCTTCAAATATCCCAACAAGTCCGGGGCTTCAAAGCTTGACTAACAAGCGATAAAGTTTACTTTGAGAAAGAAGGGGGGCGCGCTAGCTGCAATCTTTCGTTAGCGCGTTCGAGCAAGCGCCGGGCCTAAGACTATAGATAGGGCGCTAGCTTACTAACTAAGTAAGTTGTTAGGGCTTTTGAAGCTTGATCGGAATCGATTCTATGATTGAATAGCAGAAGTGCTACAACGTAGAGTAGTCGAAACTCGGAGAGCCTCCAAGACAAGGGCAGAGAGGGGACTCTTTCATACCTGCTAACTCCTAGGATGAGAAGTAGGTCCCTTGTTTTTGGCAGGAATAGTTCCAGCCTTTGTTGCCCCTCGGTAGAGTGAGTCTACTTAGCGAACTGGCAGGACGCGGGGATCGATTGATCAATATGAATCAATCGAGTGGATGGTTGACCGCCGCCCCCTTGTCCTGGAGGCTCTCCGGCCGGGGAGGGGCTTGCTATCGTAACCAACTCGCTCGGTGTATGTGAAAAAGAGTGACGAACCTATTTCTGTTCGGTCATAGGTTGGTCCAAAGAACGAGAGTCGGCTTCCAACAGTCCGTTGTTCCTCAGTAGCTCAGTGGTAGAGCGGTCGGCTGTTAACTGACTGGTCGTAGGTTCAAATCCTACTTGGGGAGATAAGTTAGTGTTCGCTTTTCTGACCTAGCGACCCCTGTCCTTCTCCTTAGTTTCTAAACTAGCAGAATCGTGGGACATCAAAAGTGGGAAGTTTCTTGTTGGTTTTTATTCCTCACTCTCGTATAGGTGAACTTGGTTCGTTCAATTCTTAGGGAGAAGAAGGATCCACTGGGAATGAATGGGAAGACTGGAGTAGTCTCTTCATTAGCCGGAAGGAAATTATCTCTACTAGCGTCATTCGAAGAAGGAACAAGAAAAGGCAACCTGTTTAGGTAGGATAGATGGATGTAGTCCAATGGCTAAAGCTCTGCCAGCTTCTTGTAGACTGAACTCTCTTCTCTTTAGGCTCCGAGTTGTTTTTAGGTGGGATGGTCTCATTTTTCTTCGCCACTAGTGGCAACGAAGTTCTTGGTAATTAACAAGGTTGGATGGTTTTCACTCATTTCATTCATTCAGTGCCTGCGGTAAGGCGCGACCCACAACAAACGAAGGGGGAAAGCTTGCTGTAGCCCTCTTTTAGTAGACTATATTGGTAAGCGTAAGCTATTGTTTGTAGGCTCGAGAAGGGTAGGCTCGCAGCTTCGATCAGCAGAAGAGCCTTTACTTGATATTCTCTTAGTAAAGCGCTAGCGCCCAACAACCTCTGGGCTTTGAAGGGATAGGGGAAGGGAAGAAAACAAAGATGGTCACTCCTTTTAGGGATTTCTAATAAGCTCGTTCATTCACTTGCTCATGAACTCGCAGCAACGCCAGAAGCGACTAAGGGGGGGCTGGGGAAGGCCGACGACTACATGAGGTGGTCATGACAACCTTGCTTTACAGAGATTGTTATAAACTGACTAAATGACTAGATTCTCTCGGAACGCTAGCTAAGCTAATAAAGAGTCTCCGTTCCCTTCAATCAAGTTGCTTTTTTTTTATTGATTCAGGGCGGCGCTTAGAACCCATTGAGGGGGGCCTCGGCCCGGGAAGGGGAGAGTGGCCGAGTGGTCAAAAGCGACAGACTGTAAATCTGTTGAAGTTTTTCTACGTAGGTTCGAATCCTGCCTCTCCCACTTGTTTGTTGTAGACTTCAGAGAAGAGAAAGGAGGCATTCGTCAGCGTAGGAAGTCCAACCGAGCAAAGCTATTTTTTTTTGCCATGCCGTGAAATTGTATCCTATGTTAGTTAGAGAGGTTGGCGAACTACTACGATCTATAGATTCCCCATCTATATCCAATCCCAACGAGAATAGAATCGAGTCGCTTCCGTAAAGGCTTGTAGTCATAGTCAACTAGCAACTGTAGTGGCCTTCCTACACGCACGCGCCAGAATGCTGAACATGTTCTGGACGAAGCCAAGCTGATACGATAGGCGGAGGAAAGACCGCCCATTTCATAGCGCCTGGGAAAGGCAAGTTGGATCGAGGATTGGAGAGGAGAGGTGGAAGAAAAGGCTCGGGATGGATTGTTGAGTCTTTGTGCGAGCCGTATGCGGTGAGAGTCGCACGTACGGTAACGAGGGGGGTTCGCGTCTATACGTGTAGTGTGGTGGTTGGGCCTACCCACCCTATTTGTTCCATGATCTATGGGTCTACTGGAGCTACCCACTTCGATCAATTAGCCAAGATTTTGACCGGATACGAAATCACTGGTGCTCGATCTAGTGGTATTTTTATGGGGATTCTATCTATCGCTGTAGGATTCCTATTCAAGATCACTGCAGTTCCTTTTCGGGCGGCTGTAGGACGGACGGCCGCCTATAGGTGGTAGGGTAGGGTGGGTGGTACCGCTCAGATTGCGGCCAATCTTCCTAACCGCGCGCGGGCCGGGCTTAGAGCGCGTGAAACTCATCACTACCTCGTAAGGGCGTTGAGACCATAGCATGTTACACGAAAGCGCCGCTTTCTCTGTAGTGTTGTCACACAGCTGCCCGCCTAGAAGAGCCACTCGCTCTGTAGTGTTGTCACACAAGATAAGCACGCCTTAGCCTGCTGGCCGGGCGAATCGAAGTTCTCTTCCGGTCAACTGTCCACCCAGTCAAGTGCAAAAAACACAGTAGAATCACGCAACGCACGCTGCTGGTGTGCTTCCTGCCCGCGAGGAAAGAAAGAAGAGCGACAAGGTTCAGATTTGACTGTTTGCAGCATGGGAGCGGATGACCCAAAAAATCCCTGGGAACAATGAAAAAAAAAAGATATCTCGGTAACGAAAACTATAAGGGGCTGTATTGGCGAGATCCTACGGTGAACAGCTGCCCAAAAGAAAGACCGCCTGGAAGTCCGAGGACCTTTAGTACCGTACCCTACCCCCGAACCAGCAGCCTTCGCGCCAAGCAAGACCGCCCTTGTCCCTTTCCTTTCTCCATTCTGCCTCCTTCTTTGCTTTGTTCCAATAGAGTCTAAGGCAAAGCAAAAGTGGTTCGTATGCCTACTTTACCTACTTGACGAAAGGGAACAAACAAAGTATGCCTTTCCGGGTTTATGGATTGGATTCAGTCAGCGTCACTCCTTTGATTATGTCGTGACGCTTCGGTTACCGGCGAACGCTTCCAAAGGCGACCCTCTCGACCGGCTCTTTCCTCTAGATTGAAGTAGCCTTTCGTCGCCCTACCAAACGAAAGAAGTAACTATCAAAAAGCTAGCCCTCATTAGACTATAGTTGTACCAAAGGTGCGCTCCGCCCGGTGACTAAGAAAGAAATGGGTTTGCGCTTGAATTGAAGTTATGAGGTCGCAAAGAGGGAAGTAGGGCTCCTATTGACTAAAGTCAAGGTTGGTTCTTCGGTTTCATTTAGAATGAAAGTAGCTATGAAGCCCCTACTACAACCTTTCTTTGATTCAAAGGGCGAGGAGCCCCCCCAAAAAAAGTCGTATGGGGTGGGGTGCTTTGTGGTAAGCTGCCTTGGGTATGAGGAATTCCTAAAAAAAAAGGCAAAGTCCGGTATTTGACGAAGATTTTTCTATCAATAGATAGGAATGAGTGTTCGATATAGGGAAGAGGGTCCATCTGCCTGCTCTTTCTCTCTCCATTTTATTTAGAGAGAGCAGATAGTTCGATATAAATAAAATGGAGAGATTCAAAAGGATACATAGACATCTAAAGGGATGTCTATTCTATTCCTCTTTTTTTTAGAGAAAAAAAAGATATCTCGTTCATCTATCTCTTGTCTATCTATCATTGATTCTATCTATGAATCAAGTAAAAAGACTTCGTTTTTGGGTTCCCCGAAGCCCCGAATGGATTAGATCCTTTCTGCCAACGAAATGAACGCGGAGCCCGTTCCGAATGCTTGCTTCTCCGATCCGGAAGTTCTCGCGAAGAGAATAAGATGCTGCTCCCACTCCCAATCTTCCCCTCTAAGGCGGGCCGGGCGGCGGCGGGCGCGGGAGGAAGAAACCTAAGAGAAGAGCTCTCTTAGGTCCTTTTTTTTCAGTGCAACACAGGAAAGAAAGGCGCCTTCTTTTTGTCATCCCTGCAGCTTTCCAGATTCAAAATTGGACGCATGGCCTAGCTAGGACCTTCAAATCATGTTTGAGCCTCTGTTCAAACCAAACAAAGCCTGCCCTATTTGAATAAGGCTGGAAAGAATGCCCGCCAAGTTCAGAGTTGGGAATGCTTTCCCCAACCAAAGAAGTAAAGGCTCGACGAAGGGAGGGGGATGCGGCGGGGGAAGGAACACGCTTTTTCGAGCGCGGTGGTATGATTGCCGGGCCCTCTCCTCGTTCCGCCCGCTGGCCTATTGGGATAGCAGCCTTCGGGCTTTGCCTGCCCTTTCTAATAAAGAATTCCGGCTCGGCCCGGGAAAGCGCTGGCAACAACAGAAAGGAAGGGGTCCATGTAGCTGCTGCGCCCGCCCCCTTCAACGTCAATGGGGCAGCAGGTTCGGCATCTACTAGAAAAGAGAGAATCCACTTCAGATAACCACGCCTCTGCTAGGCAGCGTGTGGAATGGCCGAGAGCGGACCTTTTTGGATATATAATCCAAGTCGAGAGTGGAGTTACGGGAACAGCCGTCTGATGGAAAACTACTTTCACGTTCGGTTCAGAGAGCACTTTTTTCGTTGAGAATTCCTCGTTCCCTTTCGTGTGAATTCCCCAGCGGCGAATTATAAACTTGTGGGGCCCTATCTATTCCATCTCTCGAGCCCCGAAGAAAACCCCCCTCCCCTTCGGACTCCATATCTCTTTTGACTCTATATATGTGGGCACCTGATATCTATGAGGGTTCACCCACCCCGGTTACAGCATTCCTTTCTATTGCGCCTAAAATTTCTATTTCTGCTAATATTTCACGTGTTTCTATTTATGGTTCCTATGGAGCTACATTGCAACAAATCTTCTTTTTCTGCAGCATTGCTTCTATGATCTTAGGAGCACTGGCCGCCATGGCCCAAACGAAAGTCAAAAGACCTCTAGCTCATAGTTCAATTGGACATGTAGGTTATATTCGTACTGGTTTCTCATGTGGAACCATAGAAGGAATTCAATCACTACTAATAGGTCTCTTTATTTATGCATTAACGACGATAGATGCATTCGCCATAGTTTCAGCATTACGGCAAACCCGTGTCAAATATATAGCGGATTTGGGCGCTCTAGCCAAAACGAATCCTATTTCGGCTATTACCTTCTCCATTACTATGTTCTCATACGCAGGAATACCCCCCTTAGCCGGCTTTTGTAGCAAATTCTATTTGTTCTTCGCCGCTTTGGGTTGTGGGGCTTACTTCCTAGCCCCAGTGGGAGTAGTGACTAGCGTTATAGGTTGTTGGGCGGCCGGAAGGTTGCCACGAGTAAGTTTGGGGGACCAAAGGCAGTTCTCCGTACACCGGACACGTAGCTTACCGAATCAGTTGCGACACGGATGGGAATGCATGCTACGAAAGAGAGGGTCGAGTCTGATACATCAACCGTCTACTCAATATCCTTGGACGAGTCCATAATCACTACACGAGATGAACCTTGGTTTGGTGAATTGAAGTTGGCCTTAGGTGGTTTAGGACTCCCAGTTACTGCGCGCGATCGTATACTGAGGTGCTCCCCGCCGGTTGTTGGAACGACGCGAGCCGGGCCGGGCCTCGATTCAGAAAGATGAAGGGCCCAAAAAAAGAAAAAAGGGGGGTTCAAAATTCCCCATCTCATTGGGGGCGGAAAACGAATCGACATCTCGATGTGATACAGCCTTTTCGAATTTAGTTGGGAAAGAACGGCGAAGTCCATCCGAAGCGTCCAATGAAGAAGTTGAGGAGAGCAAAGCGCCAATGGCGCGCGAAGCGCATGCGGAAGGGGCACGGAGAAAACTCCGTGTGGAGGAGAAGCAGCCGAGCTCATTCCCTTCGCTTCCTGGGCCAAAAGCAGTGCAGTCTTTCCTGGCCAAATCAAGGATTTGGGGCTTCTTGCTACGCAACTTAACTAACTAAATAGAAATCCAATTTTTGAGTAATATATATGAATAGAAAGATAGATCCATCCATCGTTACGATTTCTATTTTTATATCTAAAAAAGAATCGATTTCATTCAACGTTTGATGAAAAGAACTGCGCTTAGCCCCCCGCTCATGAAAGGGCTCTGCTGCAATGGATGGCAGAGGGTCCTTAGTACCCAAAGCACTGGAGTGATCCAGTAGCCGGGAAGGGGCCTAGAAGTGCCTACTACTACACCACACTACACTTGGCTCTACACATTTACAGAACGAACCCCTGTCCAGTGCCTGGCAGAGCGTTGGGGGCTTCAATCCAACTTCCTGATCCCCATCTTCGCCCAGGCTAACGGGGCCTTACTTATTCGGGGGTGGAGAAAGTGGACAAAAGAGACTCGCATTCCCCAGTCGAAAAGATGGGTTCCTTTTTTGTCTCGCATTTCTCATCGAACAGGAAAAAAATATTATTTAATTTCAAAGGCTCCTCACCCAAGCCCCTCCTTCGTAGAGCCGTGTATTGTAGGTGATCCGAACCTGCCCGGAGCGAGCCTTCCATAGAGGCAAGTGAAGTTGGTGAGCCGTATGATGGGCAACTATCTCCTGCGGTTCGGAGAGGACTCAGCTGTTAGTTAGTACCCCCGTCGGTTTCGGGGTGGACCCTTTTACTCTATTTTATTATATACGCTTAGCGAAAAGAATGTTTTTTGATACACCTAGGACATGGATTCTATATGAACCAATGGATCGTAACAAGTCGTTACTACTAGCAATGACTTCCTCTTTCATTACTTCATCCTTTCTATATCCCTCTCCCTTGTTCTCAGTTACTCATCAAATGGCACTCAGTTCATATCTTTAAGTTCGATCATTGACAAGGCGGCCGTAGGACGGGTGGGCCATTGATAAAGAATCGATTCCAAAGCACAATGCTAGCAGATGGCGTGCCTCCGCTTTTCTTTTCAAACATGAAACCTGCCTGTTATTATGGACTCAAATCTAAAAGAAAAAAAATGAGGATTATTCAGGCTTGTTCAAAAGAAAAAAAAGATAGGGGAAAAAAGGTCGCCGACTGCTACTAAGAACCTAACAGAACTTTTTTTAACTTAGGTGACAATTAGAATACTCACTTAGATTTTGAGTTGTGCACAAAAGCGAGCCACCTCATATAGTAGTATATATGTATGATAGCTAAGTGAAAGTCAAGATGACCTGCTTCCGGCGGTGCTGGTAGGAAACTGTTAACATGTTGGTTTCGCAAAGGTCAGAAGATGGGGGGGTAAGAGAGGAGACTAAGAAAAGAGAATAGAATAAAGGCTCATAACAAGCCGAATATCTTAGAGTAAGGGAAAAGCAGCTAGAGCTAGCTCTTAGCAAGAAGAGAAGTAGAAAGGCAACTAGTGACCAGACCTGGGATGAGCTATCTAGGCGTTATGGAGGCAATGAAATTGTTGTTATCGGATAAAAAACCTAAAAGTCCCCTCCCCCCGGACACTAGGGCAATTGAGACTGAGTTGGAGAGTCAGAGTGAAGCACAAAACAAAGAGACCTTTTATTTAAAGGAAATAGAAAAGGCAGGCAGTGTTGAAGAGAATAAGAAGCACCTCTTTCCCAGATACAGAAGTGAACTCACAATTCCTGCCCTACTGAACGGATTATCCTATAAAGGATAACTCAACTGTTGGAGTGACTATCATGGAAGATCGTAGTAAAATACCCTGTTAAGAATCTAACCGTTATGGGGCAAGAGGAGAGAATATGTTTAAACCTAAACCATGGGGAAGTCAAGTAAGTGACACTTTGATTCGGAAAGCACATCTTGGATTGTATAGCGAATCAGAGAAAAACGTTACATACAGACTTTTTTAAAAACCTGAAATCTTCCTTTTTGACTGCATATAACTCACTTTATCTCCCTTACTAGGAGGAGACGGAACTAGAGGAAAAAAACCGGACTCTCCAACTCAGTCGAGCTTCCTAGAATACCTCCCCCGTTGGTCGAGTGACTGTGCACCTCTCCTTTTAGTAGTTTAGTAGCTGCTTCACTCTTAGTCACTTCCTCAAAAAAGGCTAGCCCTTATGCTAAACAGATGAAAAAGCTAAAAAATTGGAAACATTTCTTTCAGGGTATTTTGTAACTCGACTGAGAGGAAGAAAGCTACACTCTAGTTCACCAAAAATGAGTTTACTTTCCGACAACATAGAGATGATAAAGGAAAGGGGGGGCCGGGGTTTTACCTTCTTTTACTTTTCTCTCTAGGCTATCCTTTCACTAACTCCTCCCTCCGGTCGCCTTCGATTTGAGGGTTTTTGCGTCCCCGATGTCTACTCCGATCAATAGTTTATCGGAGGAGTTTCCTCCTTTACCGTCTTTTCCTAAGCTTCCCACGAAGCGAGCGTTGGATTGGTCTTCTGTGATTCCGGCGAAATTGGATCTTTCTTTGGATTTCTTCGCCCCTGTTGACGAGGATGGCCAGACGATTGTTCGACCTCCGATTGAGGTTGCAAAGCGAGGCATGGAGCAGTGGGATCTTCGCTTGGTTGCTCGGTTTATCGGTAAGGTTCCCTCTAGATCTGCAATCTACAATACTTTCAACTGGCTATGGGGGTCTAAGGGTGAAATTCTGGTTAGCACCTTCAAGCGCTCTGTCTTTGTTCTTCAATTTCCGGATGCGGCGGTTCTTACTTGGGCGTTGGAAGGTGGCCCATGGCATATTCAACATGTTCCAATGGTTCTTCAGCGATGAGGGATTGATGAAGGAGAAGCCATAGTGTTGTCAAAGCAGCTTGGAATACTACAATCAGAGGCTCCATAGCTTTCCGTTTCTATCTATCATAAGCGGAAAGCGACCAAAAAATCCCTAAAAGTGTGGAACAAGGCTAACTTAGGTAATAATATGTTCGATGCAAGTGCTGTGGAATGGAGATAAAAAAAAAGATAGGACAGAGAAGGAGAAAGAGTTAAGTTCTGGTCTTTCTACTAGGTCCTCCTTTCGAGCCTTCAGATCAACTCGTTGGGGAACGAATGTTCTGGTTCTATTCGAGCTACATCCCTTTTCAGGGAGGGCCAAAAAAACCTATCTTCCACGTTGGTGACCGTCCTGTCACGACCAAAGTGTCCCGCCAACCCTCCTGCGTGTAGCTCCCAAACAAGAAAGTCCCTTAGGGATGTTCTAGGAATGCACAACCGCCTTCCCTTGAACAGCCATCTCTAATGACAAAGCTCTCGTGGAGACCATGATTCCCTTCACAACATTCTCGATAAATCTCGCCAAAGTCCGGACACAAAGCATACTCATCCTTCAACCTGTCAAAGCCTGGAACTTGGACATGCATAGTAGTCAACAATGTGACCATTCGACTCAAGGCGTCCGCTGCCTTGTTCTCGACTCCTGCTCGGTGCTGGAGTACAAAAGTGTACTCCTGAAGGAACTCAACCCATCTAGCGTGCCTCGCGCTCAAGTTTATCTGGGAACTTATATACCTAAGGGACTGATGATCAGAGAATAAGACAAACTCCTTAGGTAGAAGGTAATACCACCAATGGCGAAGAGCCTTATCAATAGCATAGAACTCCAACTCATAAGTGGAATACCTCTGTTTAGCTTCATCTTGCTTTTCACTAAAATAGGCGACAGGTCGACCCTCCTGAGTCAGCACTCCTCCTATACCAACCCCGGAGGCATCACAAGAGACCTCAAAGACCTTATCAAAGTCAGGGTGTCTCAAACATGGCGCCTCGGTCATTTTGCGCTTAATATCTCAGAAAGCCTTAGAGGCGGCCTTAGTCCACTTAAACTCTCCCTTCTTAAGACAATCCGTGATAGGGGCCATAATGGTGCTAAAGTTCCGGATGAACCGCCTGTAGAAAGTGGCTAAGCCATGGAAACTACGTGCCTCAGAAATGGTGGTAGGTTCAGGCTATTACTGATTGGCCTGAACCTTATCTAAGTCAGGGGTGATCCCCTGGGCGGAGACAACAAATCCTAAGAAAAGGACCTTAGATTGCATAAAGGAACATTTCTTAAGATTGACGTATAACCTCTCAACTCGCAACTTCTCGAATACCGCTCTGAGATGACCTAAGTGTAGTTCCCTTGTCCGACTATAAATCAAAATGTCATCAAAGTAGACTACCAAGAACTTCCGGTTTCAAGACTTGGTTCATGAGCCTCATAAAAGTACTGGGAGCCTTAGACAACCCAAAAGGCATGACTAACCACTCAAACAGTCCATCTTGGGTCAACAAGGCCGTTTTCCATTCATCTCCTGGCCGAATGCGTAGCTGGTGATATCCACTTCGCAAATCCAGCTTAGAAAACCACTTAGACCCAGCAAATCATCCAGGCGAGGAATAGGAAACCTATACTTGATGGTTATCCTATTGATTGCTCTACTATCGATGCACATCCTCCAGGAACCATCTTTCTTAGGTGTGAGCAAGGCAGGCACAGCACATGGACTAAGGCTTTCTCGAATAAAACCCTTTTGAATGAGTCCCTCTACCTGCTTGTTTAGCTCCTTAGGGTTCATCCTATAGTACGGTAAGTTAGGAAGCTGGGAGCCAGGAATGAAGTCTATGGCGTGCTGGATATCCCTCAAAGGTGGTAACTCATCTGGTAGATCGTCAGGGATCACATCTTGAAACTCGGTCAAGAGGTCACTCACGTCCGGGGGCCTCTCAAGTGCGGGTACAGGTGACATATAGAATACCCGTTGGGCAACCACTGCAAGTATTATTCCTAGGTCAGAACTTTCATTCTTAAACTCCCGCCCGGCTAAAAGTTGTACTCGCCTCGGCTCGCTACTGCCTGATGATCGCACTGGCTGTGGGAGACACCTCTCCGGACCCACCGGAACCAAGGTAATCTTTCGGCCCAACTACCTAAAGCTAGTTGTGTTCTCCCGCCCACGATTGGTAACATCTAGGTCATACAGCCATGGTCGCCCTAATAGGACATGTGCGACATCCATAGGTAGGACATCACACCAGATGTTCTCAGAGTACAAACCAAACTCGATAGGAACCTGACACCTCTCAGTCACAGATAAGGATGTCTTGTTTACCCATGCTACTCGAAAAGGTTGTGGATGGGGTTCAGGATGTTCTTTCATCATAGGCAGGGCAGCCTTAGAAACGGTTTCCCGATTCGTATGTGTGAATTTATTAGATGCTTCAGTGTCCGCTTCTTTATTAGTTGGATATGCCGGTTCAGAAAAAACGGGAGATATTGGTTCGGAAGAAACAAAATATGCTAGTTCGGCGGATGCAGGCTTGTCGTAGATAAGAGAGAAAGAGCAACCCTGGGCTCAGCTTTAGCTGATTATTATCATTGCTTCATCTGCTCCTCTTGATTCTGGTTGAGAATATACCCGCTAGGAGAAAGGTAGACTTTATCTACGTTTTTCCAAAAAGGTCTAGTAGTTCAGTAAAATAAGGAATCCGTCAATCAAGCAAGCTTTTTCTCTAAAGAAAGTCATTCACCATGCGTACTTCACTCCCTGACGACTAGGGAAAAGACGGAATATGGATGTACTCTGTGGAGGCAGTGAAAGCCCTATCTTTATAGTTGTAATTAACCATCCAATTACTATTGGATGACTAATGAATGCTGACTTCATGCTTACACAGCTCCTTCTTAGCTTCATACTAGATCTAGCCTTCAAGCCATGCCTTACTAAACTAAAAAACCTTTCTGTTCTTACCCTCGGTTCACTTCACTTGCTTGTCCCGATTTCACTGGCTAAATACCGGTATCACTCTGACTCTTTGATTCACATTTCATTCCCATGTTGACTGAATTGCAACATTCATATCTTACCCGCTTTCCTGCCTGAAGAGGGTAATTACCATGCTGACAAGACCACTTTCTTCTGTCTGATCATTGCGCTTACTCAGTCCAGCTGATCTTGGCTTGAGATCTTTCATCTTTCTATAGCAAACAGACGAATCTCTGCATCCCGGACCTTGATGAGTAGACTGCTTTTGTTCAGAGTTATATCCTTCTTTCGAGACGTTGAGGGGCAACTAAGAAAAGCTCCTTGTCTCAAAAGATAAATGAAATGAATAGATATTTGTTGACACCCTCATGAGAAGTACCCCATCTTTGAAAGCAAAAGGATCCATCCACGGTTCGCCGATGTTGCTACTCTCTGGCATAAATTTGGAATTTAAGTTTTCCAGCTCGTCAAGAGCTATTGAATGTTTAAGCGCCCTTTTGATTGAGGATTGAGTCAAATTCCCAACAAATTTGAGTTCTTCCTCTGGTTGACGTCTCGGGGTCGGCTATGTACTAATGACCTCCGGTGGAGGCATGGTATTAGTCCGTCTGCAGCATGTCCCAGATGTGGGACTGGACCAGAAGATGCTGATCATCTCCTACGGACGTGCACTCATGCAAGGAAAGTATGGATTCTATGCTACGGTAGTAACCTTAGTGACGACTTCTTCACTGAAACCTTTGATCGATGGTTTCAGATGTTTGCTTGTTCAAGGAAGGGAATGGCGATGCAAGCTAGGTCATGTGCTTAGAGAAGCGAATGCATGTGCGGATTTTCTAGCGAAGCTTGGACCAAGTCTACCTAATGATCTTACTATTTGGGCCACACCTCCTCCGGGACTTCGAATGTTTTTGCTTTCTGATGCTTCTGGGACCTTTCATTTGAGATTGTAATATTTTTTAGTTTAATTCCTTAGGGTTCAATCATGGACGCCCCAATTTCGTGCGAAAAATTCGAGTGTAACCAGTGCAGTGCTTTGGGTTAGGTTTCCACTTTCACTATCTCGGAGCCAACCCTAGCTGGCTACATGGTAGATGGGCTCCGTGTCACCACCCAGAGTGATACCACCCCAGATAGCAACACGAATTCTACAAATGGTAATGAGAAAGATTCTCACCTTCCTACACTACCATCTATAGCCTACCATGGCTTGACGTACTGAGACGCCATTAGTCTTATGTCGGACAGATCATGGAAGAGTTACTCCCACTGTTAATGACTGGTAAAAGCCACTAAGAAACTAAAGATAGTTAATTACAAGTTCTGAGAAGGTAATCCTATCAAAATTACGTTAAAGTATAGTGGAGGAAGGGCCTTTTGGACCTTCGACCAAGAGATATTCATAGTAAAGCGATCAACGATCAACAACTGGATGCCGAGGCAAACCCTATCACAGGTTTAACCTCAACAGCACGCCAGGTAGTCGAGATCATTGGACAAAAAAAGAGCTCCTCAAGAGAGACCTCTGGAGACAAGGCAATCTTAAGTCTCTTCAGAGACTGAGATCGAAAATGATGGAATCTATCAATTGACCGGCGAGAAGCCCCCATGATGCGAGCTAGAGTAGTCACCCAAAAATGAGGGGACTGACCCAATAGAGCACCCATGGAGAAAGGGTGTGAGAAACCAAGCAATACTCGTGATGATATGGGAGAGAAATCTACCCGTAACCCACGAACTTTAAAGCGCTTAGCAAACTCAGCAGCTCCCTGATGAGAGATCAAAGATTTCTATTCACTTATGGTGACACCCATGTCATCCAATACAATAAGGACCGATACTTTAAGGCAACCTCTTCATCCGCGATAACCACATCATCACCAAGGATTTATCCTGGAATGGTGTGGCAGAGGGCCTAACCTGTTCAGCTGCTAACCACACCAAAACATGGTGTGAGAAAGCTAAAACTGCCCATGAGGAATACAAACCAAGTGGTTGACCAGCTCGGAAACAGACTGATTTAGGTTTAGGCACTCCAGCTTTAACAATATTTTGTTCAAACTGGAGACCACCCATAATACAGTCCCAACCTTCTGCCAGTACTGGACCAAATAACAACAGTACCACTATTCCTCTCTGAATTTTAATTGGCCACCGATCAATCAGTGGCTGATTTCAAATCAAAGGAATAGTGGTACTGATCTGCCAGCTATCCTTTCAAACGGAGCATGTTGATGAAATGTTCCATCCATAGGAATTGAACGTAAAACAAACGCCCATAAACCATGAATGAATCGGATAAAGCATCGGCCGCTCCCTCCTCTGAAACTCCCCAAATGTAACCAGAATTTCAGCGCCGATCGCACACCACCGGCTCGACCAAATCCACCGGAGAGAAATGGAGTCGAGTATACTGGAATCGATCGGGCTGGAAATCATGGGAGGTTCGATCTTTCTGTCGATTATAAAGCATTTCTCGATACCCGTCGATTCGATCACCTGTTTTCTGCTGCTTTTCAATTTCACTATCGTGGGCGTGCTTTCTGTTTTCTCTGGTGGATTTCCCAAAATTATGAGGCAGTGTTACATGGTATGTTTGGGGATCTTTGTGGCTGCTTGGTCCACTAAGTTGCCTGAATGGACAACTTGGACTCTGCTTGTGGCATTGGCTGTGTATGATTTGGTGGCAGTCTTGGCACCCGGTGGACCCCTTAAATTACTCGTAGACTTGGCCTCGACCCGTGATGAAGAGCTTCCTGCTCTTGTCTACGAGGCACGACCAGTGGCCCCTCAAGCTGGAGGGAATCGAGGGTCAAATATGGGGCTCTTCATTGCAGGGTTCTCAGATTCCAGTCCACCTTCAGGTTCAGTTGAGCTACAACCTTTGTCAGGAGATAGTCTAGAAAGAACTTATTTTGCATCTGGTATTGGTAGGAATGATGAAGCTAGAAGTGGTAGAGATGAAGGAGAAAGATCTCCATTAGTGGGTACTGTTAGGCCAAGGCACTCATCGAGCAGTGATTCATCGGAGTATTCAGTTGTGGCTGTTGGAGCTACAAGATCAGTGCACTTTGGCAATAACCGAGAGTCAGAAATCGAAGAAATGTCGCCGTTGGTTGAAATCCTAGGTTCGGGGAATCAGAGGGAACAGACAAGGACAGATGATGGAGACAATGATCTTCACTCAGGTAGAGGAATCAGACTTGGTCTTGGGGATTTCGTGTTTTACAGTGTTCTTGTGGGTAGAGCTGCAATGTATGATTTGATGACAGTATACGCTTGTTATCTAGCAATAGTATCTGGACTCGGGTGCACCCTCATTTTGTTGTCTGTCTGCCGCCGTGCCCTGCCTGCTCTTCCCATTTCCATCGCGCTTGGTGTTGTGTTTTACTTCTTTACTAGGTTGTTGATGGAGCCCTTTGTCGTTGGTGTAGCCACAAATTTGATGATGTTCTGATCCTCCATCTTTTTGGCAAGTTAAGGGGATATTGGTTCACATTATTAAGAAGAAAGTGTCATTCTTGAGGCTTGGGGTTTATGTACACAGTGATGAGGATACTGCGGTGAGCATTATGTAAGTTTTTGAACAGCTTCACGACCATCTGGTAATTGATCTAATCGGATAAAGCATCCGTTGCAAAATCGTTGAATATTGGGGAAGATGAACATTATGGGGATGATGATCTATCAAAGAAGGTAGTTCCCCAGTTGTTGAGTCTTCCTACAAAGGTGGCGGTAAACTACGTCTTCCCCCCGGTCTTTGGTCCAAAGGGGAATCAACCCGGGGCGACCGGAGGGAGTATGTGGAAGAAAGTTACTCTCCTCCAGTTGCGGAGATTGCAGAGGTTGATTCTGATCTGGAGCCAACAGACAGATCAGAGGTGAGCAGGGACCCAGCGTTGGGCAAGGCCCTGATTACTGACACAACCCTGATGACGATCATGACGATCCAAGGCTCTCGTGCTAAAGGACAGTCAGGAATGGGAGAAAGCGGAGAACGTTCTAAAGATAAGACTCCGTCTCTGGAAGAGACCAGAGCCAGTAGAGTTACTTTTGAGAATCCACCAGAAAAAATTACGTTGCATCTGGGGCCTCTATACATCAGAGCTCACATCGATGGAAAGCCAGTGTCGTCAGTCTTGGTGGACAATGGAGCCACCGTCGCTTCACCCAGGCATGCCTTGCTTCCCCTTAGGGCGATAGTAGCCACCGTCTACTATCGTGGCGATCGCTGCAGTCTCGGAAGCTAACCGATTTACAGCCGTCGATGTCCGCCGTCTCGTACTGATGTCTCCGTTCGTACCTTAGACAGGATCTTCTCCTTGGAACTTAGTCGCACGCCCTCGAAAGGGATCCGAAGATACCATACCAGTGTCCGCGCAGATTAGAAACTGAACAGAATCTTTCTTAGGCTTAGGAAAGGGTGCAAGTTGTTTGATATAATCGGTGGAGAGGAGAACATTCACAACTCAGTCTTTATATCTTTGATTCTTGAAACTTATATATTTCTGAGACAATCAACTATCTATCAAAAGCACGACTTTCGAGTCAGGACTTGCAAGTTAGAGGTTTTAGGAAAAGCGGGAGTATCCGTCGTGAGGTTAGGTCCGGCTCTACCGAAATTTGAATGCCGCAGCTTAGCCGCAAAAGTAAAAAAAAAAGTATCCGTGAACAAGTCAAGCGTTGCAAGGGTAGATACGGAGGGACAGAGAGAATAAAAAAATTTCCAGTTAATCAAAAGCCTTACTTTCAACGGGTCCCTTTGTACGATCGTGTCGGGTGAGCAACAGCCGCTTCGGTTAGCAAGTGGCGCCCAGAGTTTAGACCATCCATGGCGTCTATCAATTCAAGCCTTTTTTGGATTCGATTTCCAGGCTTATCCATATCATATTTCAAGGAGCATATCTTGCTTCGTCTTGGGAGCAAGCTAGGTCGTGCGATAAAAATAAAATGGATTTAAAATCTGCTGAATCCTCTAGGGGAAAATAGGCCAGGGTTTGTCTTGAACTAGACCAACCAAAGCCGCTTGTCTCACATGTATGGGTCAATTCTCATTTGCAAGTGGTTGAGAGGCAATGAAATGGTTTGTTTTGAATGCGGAGAATACGGGCATCGAGCAGAGATCTGTCCCAAGAAAGAAGCTAGTTCGTTGGTTCCCACTAATCCAGAAGCCTCAAAGGAGGGGGAGCAGGCAAGCTCTCTTATGCTGGCTCAAACAGGAGAACAGGGGGTGTAGTCGGGTTTAGCGCTACAGAGAAATCTTACTCGCAATAGTCAACAATCGATGGAAGCCAATGCTTAAGTTAAGCAAAAAATACTCGACTAAAGCAGAACAGTACTCATAAACATCGAAACCATCACTACGCAATTGATTTATATTCAAAAATTAGAGTCTGGTTTCTCAGACGGTCGAGGAGGTTGTTCCGCGAGCGGTCTAAAAACTATATGAAGCGGGAAAAGCACGAGTTATCCTTTGTTTTGTTTGGTGCCTTCTGGAATAGTTAAGGTCGGACAGTGCTTTCACACTTTCGGGAGATGAGGGGGATCGCAGACTAACCAATTTCGCAACTAGCCACTTTAGAAGTTCGAAGGATCAACAGCAGTGTTTCCCCAAATCCGAGGCAGGGGGGCCTTTCTATATGGAGCTCTCTCTCTTCTGTCAATTTCTGTTCTATATTTCTATATGAAGCTCTCTCTCTTCTGTCAGACTAGCATCAACTGATGTTAAGGTGAACCCAATAGTAAGGTTGAATTACTTCCGAAATCCTGGTGATGTGGGGAGGTGTGTGAATGGCACCCGAAAGATTCATGATGTACTTAAAAGCCGCTCCATGGAGGAATTCAAGTACCAACAATAGTTTGGTCCTAGGGATTTCAAGGTATGTTGGACCTTCATTGCCTGCTGATCTATCCAATGATTTTCTGATGGGAGAGTTCTCTCGTCGCACTGTGACCACAATATCGCATTACGATGACGGCTGCCTTGTTGGGAAGTGGTGGAAAAAATTGCAGAAAGTTTGTTGGGGGTTGATGCACTCAGAGTTCTTGATGGTTCAACCTTTACTGTGTCACCGGGCACCAATCCTCGGTTGACAAAGGCAACGACACAAGCAAGGAGTTGACAAAGGTTTGGAACCCTGTTGTTGATAGAGAGCTTACCGCCCCGCCCTTTATAGTCGCGACTGTTGTCATGGAAAAATACTTTTTTTCTGTCAAAGAAGCATGCTTAACACAGCCTATAGCGTCAATTCGAGCCGCGTCTAAACGGGTAAGGGCCCGTACTCTCTCTTCTGTAGATACGCTATCCCTTCCGGCTATGGTATGGGGGAAGGGAAGTGAGATCTACAGATTTTTTTTATATTAGATGAGCAGCCGTACTATGATCGTTCGGCAGACATGGCCCATTCAAATAAAAATAGAACGAGCACCTACGACGTTGGGGAATGAAATGTCGACCACAGGGTGAGATGATCTTCTAATACGAGGGCGAGTGACTGGTCAAGTCATGAAACGTTGTCATTTTTATAATTTAGGCTTGGCTGCAAGTGGACTGGGTTTATGTGTTCGAACTAGTCATTAATGGTCGGCAACATTGGTATCCTTTCGGTATGCGTTGCGAACACTTTCATTTTTAGCGTCTCATCTTCTCTAGAGAAGCGAAACTCGAACGGATAGAGCAGATGGTCCAACTACAAAACTTTTTCTTTTTCATTACTTCCATGGTCGTGCCTCGTGGCACGGCAGCACCCGTACTATTGAAATGGTTCGTCAGTAGAGATGTTCCCACAGGTGCCCCTTCTTCCAATGGAACTATAATTCCTATTCCTATCTCTTCATTCCCTCTTTTGGTCTATCTACATTCCAGGAAATTCATACGCTCCATGGACGGAGCAAAAAGTGGAGTCTTGGTCAGAGCAAGCCGCCCTATTCTATTACCAGACATAATTGGGAGAAGCTCATCCGAAACTAGAGCTAGAAAGGCCTCATTTCGTTTCGTTCCCGTTCTTCATTTCCTTCTTCTCGAATCCAAGGGGGACTTCTCATATTTCGAATCTTTCTGCGGTGTGCTCCGTTTACTATTCTTTCTAACTCTCTTCTCTTTACCACGCGATAGGTCAGCGAAGCGTGAGCGGGCGCGGAGAAGGAAAGGCCAAAGACTTCGGCCTAAGGGAAATGAGCAAGGACGAAATGACAAGATGAGGTGCTCTGGGCACTCCCATTTAGAAAGAAGGGTCGAAGGTTTTGGGCCTGTAGCTTTCCCCGTCCCCCCTTCTGAGGGTGGTGCTTGTGTGGGGGGTGTGCCACCAGAAATCGGGCTTGAAGCTCTCGCCTTATCAACGAGCCGACAGCTGATGGCTGTTGGTCACGACTACTACCAAAAAGCTCCAATGAAAATGAATATTTCACATGGAGGAGTGTGCATCTGTATGTTGGGTGTTCTTCTGTCGTGCGACCCGGCGGCTTATGTGCGACCTGTGGCCCACGCCTCCTATTTGTTCAGGGCGGGCGGCGTGAACTCTGATTCGATCCGGGTATTCAATCCCGCCGCTGAGATGCTCAGTTGACTCCTTAACCTTGATAGGAATATGGCTTATTTAATAATTCGTGCAAAAGGGTAAGGAACTTTGGATGAACTAATGCGAATGGGTGTAAGCCTCGCTGCTCGGAAACACCCAGTGCTGACCACACTGAGAGACACGAAAGCGCAGGTAACGCCAGTTGGCGAAGTGGCGTTAAGCATCCAACGCGGTACGAAAAGAGAGGTCGTGATGATATCATCTACGTCCGTACCGCTCCTCGTGGAGTAGATCCCGCATCCAACCAAGTCTTTGACCAGGGAACGGGATAATTCCCACTACCGCTGGCAGGCCAGCCGGGCCGTGAGCGCGGTGGGAACGGGCTTCCCAAAAAGCCAGCCGGGGCCGGGGTCAGCATAGAATGAAGGGGACGGCCCTAATGTTGTGTTGGCAAAGCCAACTTCTTGGCTTGCGGGCGGAGAAGAGCAGACGTGGGGACTCGGGTCGGGGTGCAGCGTAACTAAGAGAGCCATTCCATTTAGGGCAAGACAGAATGGGCGGGCACGAGCGGTCTGGTGTCCGAGCTTGCAGGTCAGACGACGACTACTTCGCTTATTAGATTAGTATGTTCCGCCTATCCCGGAATGGAATGGGATGGAATAGAAAGAACGCGAAGCGCTAGCGCTATAGGGTCGGTTTTTTTTTGGGGGGGATAAAGTGAAGAAGCCAGCAACTCCCCGCCCCGACCGGCAGCTGCTGGCTTTCCCCATCTCTCCTAAACTTCCCCCGGTCTTCGGTCCGAGCTGTATGAGGCAGAAACTCGTCTCACGTACGGTTCGGAGGCCGAGCCCCACCCCTTAAGGTTTGGTGCGGCTTAGGTCAACTAACACAAAGAAGATACAGTTCACTCAACGATTGCCTTTGGGTTCCGAACTCCATATGGGGAAGGAGCGTTGTTGTTTGCGAGGTCTCGATCATTTACATGGGCCCACTTCTCATTCCATTTGTGGGAATTTGATGATCTATAAACCGTCCCTAAGGAACGATCGGCTCATGTTTGAGCATGATGAATCACTTCGTGCCGACCTGTTGCCAATAAACTTTCCGGCCTCATATGAGAATGGAAAAGTGGAGCATTTTCTGCATCGGTGGGTGAAGAATCGCGAACATAATAATTTCTGGTTGACCATGTTCCCAGAAAAAAGATACTTTCGAGAAACGACGAGCACGACTGAAGTGGCTATACATACAAATCCATTTACGGATCTATATGCTTCGATTGGAACTGGAAGTTCAAGAACAGGCGGCTGGTATACCACCATAATGAAACTGCCTTTTATTTTTTTTATTCGGATAGGATTTATGTTGGCTTCGTTGGGAGGCTCGCGTAGTTTGTTACGTCAGCTCCAAAAGGATAAGTTGCGTTGGAATCGAGAAAGTTCCGTGGAGCTCATAATAAAAATAACTTTATTCAACTTGTAGGGTTACCCTCTGTCCCGAAAACAAGGGGAATCCTCTATTGCCCGAGAACTGTGGGGATTGAAAATAAGGTTGGGCACATTTATAAGACCGGAACCCTTGGGTTCGCGTGTTCGCTTGTGTTCCCAAGCAGAAGTCTAGTTCTTTGTTTTCAGATCTCTATACGCTCATCAGTCAAACTCAGTCTCCTAATTGCCCTTCCTTGGTAGCCCGCTTTTGCTCTGCTGACTAAGGGGACTTGCCCGCGCAGGATTGGCTATTCTTTCTCGTGTGGGAGGATAATTTCAACCATAACTAGAACTCTTCGGCTCAGGTAAATGTTTAGCCCCCTCTGATGTGACAACCATAAATTAGGGCCTTGTTTACGGATGAAGTTCGATGCAAGGAGGCCAAAGACTTACTTTCTTCCAAAAGACTTTATATAGCTAGGAGTGCTCCTGGAGCTTTGAGGAAGAAGGGGGTCCTTCTCTTGACTCGATGGGCCAACTTCTTAGAGCTTTGATTGTGTGCGGATCCTCTTGCTCATATTCTTGATTTTGCTCTCTACTCAAGGTGCCGGAGGAGAAAGGCTTTGCTTTAGCCTAGATTTCCATCTCGAGGGCGTTACCGGGAACCGAAGTTCTTCCCTTGCAATGAACCTTGGGGAATGCATCTTGGCTTCCACCGATATAGGGCTTTATCCAGTTCGTTCGTAGGAGGTAATCCCTGAATAGAATAGGCGGGCTTGCTCTTATATTATCTATTTCCTCTGTGCGCAATCTTAACATGAATTGACCGCTGCACCAAGAACACGGGGGAAGAATAATCCCGACTTGCGTCTTTGCTCGTTCCGGCGAGAACACTTATTATATCAATAGGTCCAGTCTTCATTTTCCAAACAGACAAGAAGGACATGCAGAAGGCGCGGAATCATACACAGGGGGCCTCCGGCCTCCAACCCCTAATCGTAGGGTATCCGCATACCTATCCGTGGAAAGACATCAGAACTATAGCCCGCTTTACCTATATTTGTGTAGGGCCCTACATTAACACGAGTCTTATGCGCGCTAAAGACGTGTATAGTTGTCCCTTGTTGAAGGAATAGCAGGAAAATCTGGCTAAACCCAGGGAGATTGGCTTACAGCTAAGACTTCGCCAATATATAGATAGGTATTCTCTTGTATTCTATCTTATTGAGGAGGATCCTATGATCTTGCATCCGCGACTTACCTTTAGTCTGAGTAATTCCGAGCGGATTTCTTCTGCATCCGCCAAGTACCAGTTAGGCTTGTGCCCCGACTTATAGTCGTCCTTTCCTGCCATTTCCCATTTATAGGGAAGTCACTACGAGTCGTCAGGTGGAAGAGGGACGTAGGGCTCGACCAGCGGGAAGAGGGCTTGGGTCAGTCAATCAATTCGAATATGAAAAAAAAAGTATATCAATCTCCCGCCCTTAGCTGGGACGCCGTCCGATATGATGGAATTTCTATATTTGTTGTGCGCTCTGTGGGGGCACGAGGTGCCTAGCCCATGCTGTTCTAGTCGTCCTGCTTGCTGTTGATCCGCGCCTAATAGATATCATGCTTTCCCTCTCTTGTACCGGATGACTCAACTAACAGGATTAGCTGTTCGAACGGGAGCTGCCTTTTTTTTATGGCCATTCTTTGTATGCCGAGTCTGGGTATGGTGGGGCGAAGGAATGAAATCACTTTGCCTTCTTATACCTAGGTTGAAGAACCAGACTAGCCTTTCTAATGTGGTAATTGCACTTGCGGAAAGCGGGATAACTCCAACATATTTAGGAGCTCGCTACGCACGAAGAAAAGGACATCGCTAAAAAGCAATCCTAGTGAATTCGCTAACCTGTGGACAGGAAAAGGGAAGTTGGGCTAATATCTTTCTGCATTCGGATCTGGCGAACACCCCTAGGGGAGTGTAACTATATACCTCCTCGCTAATTACTTTATTAATGCATACACGAAGGAAGTCACAACTCTTGTTGCCAACTTTGCGTGTGCTCCTAGGACGGTCACAATTCCAATAGCAGGTGTTCAAAACTGGTTAGCTGGTTGTGTTTGCGCTAGGAGACCTAATAAGAGCTGTTCTCTGATGCGAGTACTGTAATACACTAGATTTCCGGTGTGCGAATGCCATAGTTTGATGATCCAAGGAAAGATGTGCTCCTCCTTTTTCAAAGGCAGTTTCACGCAGTATCTCAGGCAAAGTCAAGGGCCTATATCATGACTGTTGGGAATGCTTGAACAAAAAGCAACTACTCTTCTTTCTCATATGCGTGAATTTTCTCATAACCTGGTGCCGTCTTCTTGCCTGGTCGGACCTAGGGCCAATGCCCATATCGTAACCCCCCGGGGTGATATCTCTTCTGCCCGAAGCTTCTTCATGAGAAAGGGATTCCGCTGACCTCTTCCAGGCAGGCTTGTATCAGCAGATGCCCATTCATAGGATGCTCTTTCTCCCGAGTTTTCTTCGGAATCTGCCCTTAAAGGGCTTGATTCAGATGCCACCCCTTCAGCCCTCTCCCCTTTGGTCGAGCCTTTCAGCCCTCTTTACGCGCAGCTTCTTCATAGCTTCTACTGAGACCCGCCCACGCCGGATTCTCTTTATTATTCTGCTGTTGCCTTGACTGCCCTCTCCTCTTCTTGGGGGCTTGCCTTTGATGGGCATTCTCCCGACTCTTGGCCATATACCTTATTCTCGATCCGCCTATGAAGGGCTATCCCCGAGGGCCCCCCGTGAGTATGCTCTTTCTCCTTCACCTGCACCCGAGCATTATTCCTAGAGCTCTTTGACTGGCTTCTTCGGAAAAAGGGGCATTATTTAAGGCTGCACTTAGGCTTGTGCCTCCCTCTGGGGAATGACGAAAGTAGGTTGACGGCTCAATTTACTGTTCTCTAGCGGGCAAAGCTTCAAGAAGAAGCAAGCCTATCGAGGGCAGAGTCCGGGGAAGACTCAGGAGTCGGAAGCCCAGAAGCCTATAAGCTGGGGCTAACTCGGATTTCAACAAGAAGACTAACCTGCAGAATTGGAGCTTGTTCCGACAAAGGGATTTGAGTAAGCAGGCTCACTTGGGGGTTCAAGTTCCCTTGGTTCCGTATTAATGTCTTAGGAGATAGAATCGGCATGAGGTCACTGGTTTCCTTAACCCGCTTTCGAAAAAGCAACGCCCGTAAAAGCCCTACTGGGCTGGTCTCCGTTGACGTAGTAGGAATCAAGGTTTGTGAAGCCAGGGACGCTTTAGCAATAGAGGGGGAGATCCCTTTTTTGCAAACAAACAGGGCAAGAGGTCACATTTTACCCTATGTAAAACTATGACTTCTCAACAAGACCAAAGTACGCATTCTCTATTCCAAACAGAAGATTGTTGGTGTGTTCAGAGACTCTTGCTGGTATGAAAGCTAGTACGCCTCCTCATGTCGAGGGCCGGAGGTGCTCGACCGAAGGCCCGCAGGGGCTCGACTGGAAAGGAGAGGGAAGAGGGGTTCACGCCCAAACGGGTCCAACAAGAGGAATTGCTCGAGCTTCCCTGAGCCTTCTCTCGCCTTAGGCTCACAATGAATTGAGCTTCTGAAACAAAATTTTCAAGCAAGACACTCTGTACTGTCGTTGGTACTAAGGTACCGCACTTACCTGCGAAGTTACGATCGAAGAGTTCTTCTCTGCTCCAGTGATTAACCGGAACTGGAAGGTCACGCGGACCGATCCACAATTGGTCCGCTTTGGTCTTCTATGGAAGGTTGTTGATCTTGTAGCATTGAAAGGGGTCGATTTTAGGTTACCAATACTAGAATCTAAACCCTCACCCATTTTAGGTGGGTGCTATCTCCTTGGTGGTGTAGCAAGTAATTCATTTTTTGTTGCTGCGCGGGGCTGTGAACAACCTCGTGCAGGCCGAGGTATCATTAGGCCTGGGCTTGATTTACCCTTTGGTTCTAATGAGCCTCTGCAGACCATAAAATGATTTACTTTAGGAGAACAGGGCCTCGGCCCCAGATGCTATGGAACACCTTTCCTTCCTTGCCAAGGGCAGCCGCTCGATCAAGCAACCAATTACCACCCTAAAACGTAGCCACTGACCAGGGAAAAATTCCTGCTCAGATCTCAATCCTAGACTTTTTCTCTTCTACGCCTCTTCAGCAAGGGGCTCTCTTAAACCCGGTATTCGTAGTGGGGTAAATGTCTACGTTTGCTGTAGGTGCTTCACCCTGAGGCAATGCCAATCTCGAAATACTATCAGCCTGGCTTCATTGCAGATAACTAAATAACTGGACTGCGAAGCCCGGTCTTCCCTTCTCGCCCAACGGCGTATTAGAGCTATACGTGATAAAATGAAAAAATCCCACTAACGGATACAGTTGGACGCTTATATAAGGGAGAAGGCTGGACTCCATTCTAAACAAATGCTGTCTACGACGATATGCATGCCTTCAGACGGAAGTCAACGCAAAATAAGCGGCTTCATCTACATCGAGGGTCGGCTTGGTGAAAGGCGTGATGCTATCGTATATAAGGAATCGCCTAGTTTAACCTCTATCCAAAGCTTTTTAACGCTCACCCGGCCTGACTTATGGGTCTCTTCTTCCCCCAAATGGTCGTCTTACGATCATGATACTCGGGAGCCTTAAGTGAGCTCCCCCTAGGCTAGGTTAGGTGTAGCAACCTGACGACACGAAAGGACGTTTTCATTCGGTGGAATGGAAGTGGAATGAGAGGGTTACACGAAGCTAACCCAACGGCCTAGCAACCCGTTGATCCACTTCCTTCTTGTTTGGGGCACCGGAGTGGCTCTTTCACTTAAATCGGTCTCTTACACTCGGGCTAAAAGTCGAAGCTACTCGTCTCCCCAAGCGGTCAGTCCTCATTCCGTACATCTCCTCGGCAAAGTCGCTATAATGACCACTACGAACGAAGGACCAAGGACGATGAAGGAGGAGAAGGATAAGGGGGAGAAGCGGGGTAGAGTAATAGGTCAACTCATCAGGCTCATGACCTGAAGATTGCAGGTTCAAATCCTGCCCCCGCCTAAGAACTTGAGATGCTTTTTAGGTATCGGTGGTACTGGACAAGCTCTTAGGGAATAATCTTTTTTTAATTTCTGCCTTTTTTCCCAAGACGATTATGGGCACAGAGCCTTAGGAAGTATTTGAGTTTGTTGAGAGTGGGGGTGGCCTGCGAAGGTTTTGACAGTTTGGAAATGAAAGGCTTGGTTCATCTTCAATGGTTGTGGCTAGTGCATATGCAGATTTTGTGGTGAATCTTCCTAAAGGAAGGGGTAAGTTTCAAAATGAGTTTATCAGCTGATCTACGACCACCCTCGTCTATTACGGAAAAATCAATGGCACCAGACCAGAGGAAACTCAGTCCAGAGAATGGAATGTCAGTTAGGGAACAGTAGTCAGACGCAGACCAGCGCAGGTCGGCGCCACAGCTATCTTCCTCCATGTGATATCACACAAGAGGTTTGGAACCTTTAGGTTTTAATCCATCAAACAGTTTTGTTTTTTTTCTTTTTGTTTTGTCTTAGTTCTGTCTAGCGATTCCTGTAAATAAATATGTCCTACGTCCGTCCCCTCTCTTAGTATTGGTCCTGCCCCGTACTCTATCTATCGGTCTCAACTAAATAAATCGCTTTGCCCGCCTTGCTTTTCGCCACATTCAAGCTTAGGAAAGAAAGTAAAGATTGTATTGTTTCTAGGTCCCAATAGACTGAAATGGGGCATTCTGCCCGTCTAAGAGTCTATTCTAGCAAACCAAGGGAAGCAGCTTATGGATATTGGTAAGAAGCGCTTTTGGCCTTATCCCTTCTTGGAGCAGTGTAATTATGTCATTCTTGTTAGATTGAACTGTCATAGAATGTATCAATAGCTTTTCTATTCTAATAGAATTCAATTCAACTAGATACTACGCATAAGATAAGTAAGTGGAAAAACAAAGGGGGGGAACAGAAGATTGACGGAGGCATTATTCTATTGGTCTTCCTAGTCTTCGACACAAGAAAGAGGAGGGTGGAACAAATCCGGTCTTTGTCTTTGCAAGGGAATAAAATATAAGGTATTCTATTGATGCCCAGAATAGGCTCTTTTAGAAGTCAAATGGGTCCTTCTTCCCCTATATGGGATAGGCTCAACGATGGACATGGACAGAAAGGGTTGCACCTTAGAGAAAGTAGCTAGTCTTGTCCTCGTTAGGGTTAGGGGAAGACCTTCTTGCCCTTTTTGCCGATATTACCACCCGACCTGATGACCCTCATCGAGCAGGAAGTAGACCTGCCGTCTGAAGCCTTTGAAGCCATCTGCTTTGCTTGCTGCTTTAGATGGACAAGAATCCCCTGCAATTGCTATTGAATCCGGTGCTGATGCTCGAAATCGAAAGAAGTGAGTGGCACTTCTTTTCTTTTTTCACGCTTGAATTACGAGACAGACTAGCAAAAGTGACATCCATACAGGAATAACCCCTGTTCGTAAACCCTGTTGTCTTAGGCTGTTCTGCTTGCGAATCCGCACTTTCGGAATAGAATGTTTGTTTGCAGGAAATGAATCAATAACGGTGTCAAATGCAAGAGAAGGAGCTGCATCGAATGCCCTTGCCCTGTTAGCAAGAAGGAGCTCTTTGGCTGTAAGCAATAATACGATAGGAGTGACGGTTTAGGATTCCTAGCTTTAACGTGGCAAATTGATCCTCCATTAGCCTTTTCTCTGCTCGTGGATAGATTAAGTATTCATCTGACTCTAAGGGATGCAAGCGCCCATTAGACTAGGCACCCCCTTCCGAAATCAATCCTTGACTGCCATCGAAAGCAGTCCTTACGCCGATTAAAGCAAGAACCCTAGATGCAGAGAATCCGCTGTTAGGAATCGATTTCATCACAAAGAGTTCAGTCGGGAGAGAGCTAGGGGACATATATCCCTCGTAAGCCTTAGCTACGTCCCAAATTTCGACTACCCTCGCCCGGGGATCTTCCACTCCTATCACATGCCATATGTAGTAAGGTTAAGGTGAAGCAAGAACCTAAACTGTGAGACCGCAGGAAGAGCTCCGCTCAACGTCTAATCACCGTGTCCGCTTGGGCCGGATCTGGGTATGATTGGTCTCCTTAGTTGGATTGGTCTCTGCTACGTCATCTAGCCTACAGGTTTCCGCTTCTAGCCTTCCCTTCTACTAGTTGTCTGTCGCCTCTATTCCTTCTCTCCTTTACACGAAACTTCTTTACGCTAAAAAAAAGAAAGAGTCCTGTAATCTGGCTAGTACGGGTGGAGTCATTCAGCGCGAGGCATTTCCTTTTTGGACACTGGAGAGGGCAGGCAATGCTAAGTCCTCTAGAGAGGCTCAAATCCACAGGATACTCCGTTAGGAGCAGAGCCATTCGCAACACATGTCGAGGGCGAGCGAGGGAGCCCTGACGATAAGCAGTGGGATACGCTGGCAAAACTTTTTGGTAGAATGGAAAAAGCCCCGAATAACGGGCATTCAGCAAAGACAACGAAAGATGGGGCTCCTCAAACGCGCGTATAAGAGAAGATCTATTCCTTACGATGGAAGGTACGGATCAGTTAGAGGTACGTTCCAAGACTGGCTGTCAGGGACGAAGAGGGTGCACTTGGAGAACGTTAAGCTAATGCACTAGGCTAACGTAAGGCCTAAAGCAAGTCGACTAATTCGTTACAAGCAAGAAGGTTAACAACAAGCAATCCACTTGCCTTATGCGTGAGCGCTAAGTCAAGCTAGAAATGCGAGGAAAGGGCATTGGAGTGAGCTATAACCTTGTTGGGACCTTTTTTATGGTAACTAGCGTCAAGAATGTTTTAAGGCTGTTTCAAGCTAGCCCCTTAGAATGAAGCTAGCGATAAACTGGCATCCTACCTCAGTCAACTGAAAGCGTTGGAGTGGTGCATCAATATGTACCACGACTGGATCAGGTATGTAAAAGCCTGAACCCATGTTCTAAGGTTACGCTCGGAACTTGCTATAGAGGAAGCTGCAGTTAGCTCTTTCGGGGTTCGCTTTGCAAATGTTGAAAGAAGAACGGATGAAGGGAAATCCCTTCTTTCTAAAAGGGAACACATCTTGACTAGGCTCTCAATCAACAGTTGTAGCCCGTCCGATAACAGATGCAGCTAAAGGCCAACACGAGCAGTGAGAAGAACAGTGCAGCTAAACACCAGCAAGAGCGGTGAGAAGAGCTAACAACTCATTCTTAGCTTGAACAAGTCAAACATGTGCTTACAGCAGAGGTCATTGTAGGAGGAAGCAAGCCTGAAGGACCCCCCCTAGCATCGTTTACGGGGTAGACACATAGATAGTCCGATATGCCTTACATAGGCTTTTAGATGCCCTGGTGATGAGATAGATCAATCCGATATTGATTCACCGAACGGGTCCTGGAACGAGAGAAGGCATTTCGTCAACTCGCCGATGGGGAAAGCGTCACCAACTGGAGCTCAGTACCGGTTTATGCGCTCTCGCTTGGTGATGAGTAAGCTTTTAAGTGAATGATGTATTCAGCGTGCGGCATGTCATGGGCCCCGCCTTGAAAAAAGGGATATTTGTCATGACCCCATTAAATGAATCCCTTCTTTTGATATTCATTATGAACTCTCTCTCCTTACACCTGTCTTCGCAAACACTTCGCTCGCATTAATACCAGTCCTTTCCTTTTCATCGGTTGTCTTCCTTCCGCTGGAAAGGCACCTTTGCCGAAGCGCGGTAGATGTGTTACAGGCACGTAACCCCAGCAAGCGTAGGTGTTACCGAAGCGCGGTAGTTGTCTTTCCTCCTTCCAACGGGCGAGATAAAGGATCTATTACGTAGTCGAACAGTTCCGGAACCATATCGCATCCCTTTACTTTTGGATGATTCTCATGCCCAACTTGTTCGCTAAGCAAGAGTAAAGAGCTATCACATTGTCGGCACACTTACTTATTATGACAAAAGGCAAAAGTACATTGACAAAAAGCTCGCTAAAACAGGACTCAAAACCATGCTTTTACTCACATCGCATTTCAAAAAAACAGATATGGAATAAAGGTACGTGAGTATGCACCGGTAACTGCTTTACCTTCAGTTGGTTCTGATTGACATGAAATCCCGTACAAAAACTCTCACTTTCATAATATAATATATTCCCGTTCCCAATGGGGATTAGTTAGCTCTTCAAGATAGAAAAGCGAGGTTGGGCTTAACATCTCGGGCAAGCTAACCAAATCTTTGTCTTTCCACACGCGCAGTGTTGAACTATTCTGGTTCAGGGGCACCCTTGGAGACTTGTGTAAATAGAAAAATTTTGTCTGTTTTCCTCCACGATGTGAGGGATTCCCATATCTGTTTTTGAGAAATGCAATAATAATTGGAAACAGAAAAGGGAAGAGATACGAACCAAACTAAGCCAGGTTTTCACCGAGTTGAGGAGTTTTCCTGTTACAGGTCTTTTTAGCTATTCATCCTTTGGATGAGTTTGCCGATCCAGAGTACTATAATAAAGCTGGATCAAGCTCAACTAGTCGCCCATTCGTGGCTCGTTCCCCCTCTCCTGTTGTCGAGTCGCTTAATGCCCTCTTGCCTATACCGGTCCCGCTGGATCCCCTGTAACCTCATCCGGATCTGATGGAGAAGGAAAACTTGACCGTTGTGTGTTGATACAAGCAATATCGAACTAAAGAGTTCGGGGAAGGAAAACAGAACAAAGTGTTGAAACTTGTGGTCGACAACCAGAACCCGGCTGTTCTTTAAGAATGATATATGGGTCAACTGGTGTGGACACAGATGTGCACAGAGCCGATACCCTATAATGGATGACCAGACATTCGCATCTGTGATTTCAAATATAACAAAGAAGACTTTCCCTGGAATCAAGCTAACTCCAATGTCTAGTGCCTTAACTTGCTTACTGAAGCTGTCTCTGTAACGGGATACCTTAATATCTCCCTGCAACAGGATTCGCATACCTTGCCGGTAATCTGGTCCCCCTCTTCTGATGCGGGTCGAGACTTTCCACGTTGGGCACTAGCCTTTATTATATGTGATTTGATCTACTCACGACCACTTTCCTTCTCAGGCTGTCCCCTCGCTTGTGAGCGGGTTTCATAAACAAGATCATAATCAAGAGGTGCACTTCTTTTGTGCTCCCTCTTTCGCAATCGGAACAAAAAGGAAGCAGAAGATGAAGCATCTGACTCGTAGAATCGGAGATCAGTAAGAACAGACTCCTCCGGCGAAGGGAAAGACTTGGATGAGAGCCCTTGAAGTCGGGCAAAGCCATCACCAAAGGTTATCAGGTCAGGGCACCAGTCCTAGAATAAACGGAATCCGAAGCTCTGCTTTTTAAGCAGGTTTACCTTCACCACGCAAACAGTTACGAGTGTTTAATGTGCTTATTCCCAACCCAAATATCTATAATCGGTTCCGTCCCATCATCGGTTTAGTAGAATCATATATTTTGTTACAAGCAGCTCCTCTTCACTTCGATCTCGGTAATCAACAAGCAACTTGAGTCATTCCTACGGGAGCTACTAGCCTAGTCTAGACGAAGCTAGCAAGAACAGTGCTGCTAAAGGCCAACACGAGCAGTGAGAAGAAAGAGCTAAGAACTCCTACTTCGCTTTCCCAACTCTTAACCATGTGCTGTAAGCTGAAGGAGAGGTGCAACAAGCGTAGTCTAGACGGTAGAACAACGAACAAAGAGAAGCAAACGTAAACCAACTTTCGTTTATCCAACGGTTATTGAAAGAAGATCTTACGAAAGATTCTCACGAGACCTCGACAGTTACGTTAAGGTTATTGAAGACTGAAAGCGATGAGCCTAGGTCGGTCTAGTACGAACGAAAGATATGTGATGGCCTTGCGCCCTCGTCTCTTCGCTTAGTTCCTCTGGCTTGAAGAAGATTCTTTGTGGGATGAGTATACCGATGCCGCAAACACGACTAACGATGATACATTACCGAGTTCAATGCCGGATCAGTCAACATTTATATGTTTCGATGCAACAACGGAGATGGGTGTGATTCCTTTCCTTATTTATGGGGTTCGCGTGCGCCTCCTTCTTTATTAATGTCATTTTCTAGTTAGAAAAGTCGAGACTTCCCTAATACAGGTCTCGTGAAGTCATTTCTCAAACCCCAATTGGACAAAAAGGAGTGCGAGCAGGGCGTTTCGGAGAAAGGAGATGTCAGAAGTTGGTGCATTGCTTGGAGGAACCAGGATCCACTCCACTCGAAGGCTAAAGACAAGGATCTTACGAGTGTGGGGATAGATCAATCTTTTTCTGGTCCAGTTGCAGACGAGAGTCAAACTCAAAGGTAAGTTTCCAGAAGAAAGAGGATGCGATCGAGCAGTTGTAGACGGGAAATCAGAAGTTCTATCTTCGCAATATCGGTATCGGCTCTGGGGTAATCGAGGTAGCGAGCTGTCAAAGGATTGACTCAATAGTATGTGCGCGCGGGGCCCCACCAAATAGTTCTTCTTAAAGATAGGTAAAATACCGGGCATGCGCCCCAACATATATTCTTGGCAAGTAAGTTGTTGGTCCATCTTCTCGAGCTCAGGGGTCAGAAAGAGATCCCGGTCGAACCTAGGAGTAGTCAGAAAGAGGCAAAGGTTGCAGCTGGTCGAAGAACAACTCTTTCATGGGCGGTTCCGAAGCTGCTCTCTGGTGGAGAAGCTCCGGGAGGTCCTTGGCTTAACTGCCCGGATATCTCAACACTTCGCATTCGAATAGGAGATGAACGACTAATGCTTGCTTCAAGGTCGACCTCTATGGAATGGGTATCCAATACATCTTATCTTGAATCTTCGCATTTCAGCGAGGTAGGGACCAAGATCTCCGGAACCACTAGCGTTGGAGTTCCCAGTTTTCACTCGCTCTGATGAACTGTTCGGAAGGCCAGAAGCTGTTCCAACATCTTCTGAGGTCGAGTCGTCTTCTATGAATCTTCCATCTCCGGATCTCAAGATTAGGTAAAACTCTTCAGAAGCAAGAGTCTCTGTTGAGGAAAGAAGGGGAAAAGAGTAGGTCGGGCATGCATCTGGGTAGGTTAATTCCAAGGATCTTATTTTCGGAGTTTCTAATTAAAGTTTGAGAGTTGGGTCTATCCAACCAAACAAAATATTGATTGGACAGGTTGGGGCATCCATCTGCGGATGTCTCCTCCTTGCAACTTAGTCGAGTGCGAGTGAAGCCAGTCCATGCTAGAACTATGGTTACGTTTTCAGGGCTGGGCTAAGATAGACTGGAGTAGTTAAGAAAAGAAGCAAGGAAGGAATGAAGTCTACGAAATCAAGGCAGCTATTGGAATTCTTTTGAACTAGTTCTTTCGTACAGTTCTGATACAGAACGAACCCATTAGAAGAATGTTGACCCCCTACACGTAAAGAGTTGCGTGAAGAATAGAACAAGCGTGAAGCGTAAAGCAGTTACGTAGGACAACAGTACGGGAGCAAGAGGTGAAGCAAGATCGGAAGAAAGAGACCAGGGGTAAGGGCGGAAATGGCCAACTCGGAACAGTTCCTTGATTCAGGATTTGACCCGCAAACAGCTCATCCCCTTTTTCGAGTCGCTCTTGTACTCGCGCTTAGAACGCACCTTCCCTCTCACCTCACGCGGTACCTATAAAGAAGAAGCTATGCAAGCACAAGCACGGAAGCGGGGTCAGAAGAAGACTCTGAATCAGAAGAAGATGCATCCGAAGATGAAGATCAGGTATTCACCAAAGCATACCAAAACCTTGGAGAAAAAGGCTAGCGAGTGAGTGAGACTTGCTCGAGCGACTTTCTCTCTATTTGTTTCACTATGTTCTGACTCTAAAGGGCCAGTTGTCAGTTAAGACCCGATCGGTGACGTGTAGACCAACGTGAGTAATAACATTGGGGATATGGAGTCGGGCTCCTTTCTCGGGTTTGACCCTGCACATCCTATAGTTTGACTAAGAAATCTCGTGAGACAAAGATAGATCTATTGCACATTCTTAAGAAGTCCCATCCGCCGTGACTTCTAGGCATTCTGATGTCCTATCTTCAGCTCTTGCCTCTGCCGGGTACGCCTCTGAGTCAGTGATTTCCGAGTCCTCCGCTCCTGAGTATGCTTTCGAGTCAGCCCCAGATTGGTGGCTTGCGGATTTCGAGTCTTTCCTTGCTTCTACGACCTTTGGTCGATCTCCGAACCCTCCTGATGAGATAAAGCATTGGATCGGCACTAGTGCTCTATCCTTTCGTTCAGGAATTACCTTTTGTTTTGCGTGAAGCGCTACTTTGACTTGATACACAAACACGCTGAGATGGGAAATAAGACGACTAGAAGTCACTTCCGGAAAAGAACTTCCAATCAAAGAATTAAGTGAACGTTAAAAACATCTCTGGACAACTCAGTGACAAAAAGAACACTATCCATATTGGTCGGATTACCTTACTTACTCTTACTGCATTTCCTCTATACAGATACGCGTCGAGGTATGCAACAACTTGGGAGTAATATACAAAGACCGAGACAACCTTGAGTTGGCCGTAGAATGCTATCAGTTGGCTCTGTCAATCAAAGCTAGCTTCTCTCAGTCATTAAACAACCTTGGTGTTGTTTACACTGTTCAGGGTAAATGGATGCTGCTGCTAGCATGATTGAGAAAGCAATTATTGCTAATCCCTACATATGCTGAGGGATATAACAACTTAGGGCTTCTTTATCGAGATGCTGGCAACATATCTATGGCAATTAGTGCAACTGAGCAATGCCAAAAAATAGATCCTGATTCTCGAAATGCTGGACAGAATCGATTGCTAAAAGATCAGATGCAAAGAGTATCTACGAGTGCACTGCAAACTCTTTTTTCATGCCTCAATCGACTCTATCTAGCCAAAGTCATAAGCTACTAAGCCCGAAAGCCTTGCCAACTACGTATACCTTATTTACTAGGATCAGAAGGCAAGTCTATGTAATAGAAGAGAGAAGGGAGACCGAAGAACAGACATTCCCCATTCCCCGAAGTAGCCTCAGATGTCACCCAAAGCCAAGCTTTATACCTATTCTCAGCCCGATAGCAAACCCTTGTGGATTCGATGGCAGGTTTGATTCCCCAAAAAAGGCAACTCCAGTGCCCCAGAGAGTTTGAAGAACCAATTTATCGATGCCTGTCGGAGCCCATATAGCAACTTCCGTAGTCGACATACGTGATGGTTGTTACTAGCATGAAAACCAGGTGGTAGTCCCATATACACTTCCTCATCGAGATCGCCGTGTAGGAATGCATTGTGAACACCCAGTTGGTGAAGTGAGCAAGGTTTAGCGGCTAAAAGACAGCGAACAGACAGTCATTTAGCGACTGGCGCGAAGGTCTCCGTATAGTCCTCTCCCTCAACTTGAGTATATCCGGTGGCAACCAACCTCACAGATCCCACTCAATCTTTTACACCGATGTTTCTCTCTCGACCAGGTCATCATAAGAAAAGACTGCTCAATCTTTCCGAAGTGAGAGAAGGAGGGAAGGCGCGCTACAACTAACATAACAGCCAGCTTCAAAAGGTTAGCTAGCTAGGCTAGCGCGCAATGGCTTTTTCTGATAGGGGCTCGCTTCTTCAAGCTCCGCCCAACCTAACCAAGGTGCTGCTCGCTTTCTCTCAGCCACTAGTGGCTTATGTAGCGGTCGGCATTCCTACGTGCTCCTCCTTGCCCCCCTACTTAAGAATCCAAAGGTGACCTTTGGATGTTGTCGTGACGCTTTGGTAACGAAGGTTACCGGGGTCTAGGTTTATGGATGGATTCAGTCAGCGAAAGTCCCTCAAACTCAATCAATATCAACAAGATGTCGTGACCGGTTAGGCTTGGTTGATTTTGTCAGAAAAGAAAGTAGGTTTAGGGGCTTCATTGATTAGTACACCTACGGTGCTGGTAAGGTCGGGACCGTGGTCGTCCGTCTCCGGTTTGCCGGCCGAGTTTATCTCTGAGATTGACCAGCCAGCTGGGTTGGTTTGGCTATTCCTTTCTATTGAAAAGGAGTCAGCTGTCTGCGCGAGTCACCTTCTTCTAGGCTCCGCTGGACGACACGGCATTCTCGTTCAAATATAGGCCGGCCGTACTTGTGATGGTTCCCAAGGATCCAATATGACCACTTAGGTCTACGTTGCCACGATATTGTTCTATGGAAGCGGGCAGGCAAGTTCGGCCCGGTTTTTTTTGGTGTCGTAGGGGAGGGATTGACCTTTCTAACGCATATTCAGTCGTACCGGCATGGCCCCACTGATTTGTTTTCGATCGGAGCATCAAGCAACGCAACCCGGTTCTACTTGACGTTGTCCCGTGCTCGTCCAAGGAGGGAGTTTGCTTTACCCAACTCCTTTTTTGATAACAAGGCAGAAAGAAAGCCCCGACCCAACATTCATTAGTTTCGAATGAAGAATGAAGAGTGCCCTGCCCCAAAAAGCACCTAGTCAACTCAAAATGAAAAGCGTGACTTTACTAAACAAGCAAGAAAAGCCCGGCACTATTCTCTCCGTAAAGCGCTAACGCCCTATCTATAGTCTTAGGCCCTTTCAAGAAGGCTCATGCTAGGCGCTCACGTTTTTTGGCTTCCCAAAAATGGAATATTTTAGAGTTGGTAAAGACCCACCCCTTGTTTCAGTCAGAATGAGTCCCCGGGACCCCGGGACATTGGCTTCCGCCAACAGTGGACTATTAAGGATCGCATCCCGCGCATATTCTACATTATAGCCTGCAACTGATTCAGCTTCCGCTTCTGGGAGATCAAAGGGAGCTCGATTAGTTTCTGCTAGACGAGAAATGAAGAACATAACCAATACAGGAAACAAGGGAATACCGGACCATATCTGCTTTTGCGCCATGACAATCTCACTCGAATTACGGGGACCTACACATATTAGTACAGTATACCGGGGTCTCCGGCCAGAACCACACGTGCAAGTTTCCCTGCATGTGGCTCGTCCGTGCTTTCCGAGGCGCTGCCTGTGACTCAGCATGGGAGAAGGGGGCGGAACTGCACACTTTCGTGTTCAGAGCATTGTCCGAGTGAGTAGGCAGCGCCTACCAAGCAAAGCTTTCTT